>VWZS01004124.1:773348-871254 GCA_013397075.1 Rhabdornis inornatus | reverse complement strand
TTTTTTGTCCCTAGAAAATCTTTAGAATGGTAAGATTTTCATCATTGGGAGGTAATACTGTTAGTAGCTTCACAGTAATGTTAGGAAAATAACCAGCAAAAATTATCTTCTGTATTTATATAGCTTATTAAAAAAGTTACATGTGACTAAATATAAGTTTGCATGTTTTATTTGTGATTCAATACCACAGGAAACATTCTGCAGCAACCTTGGAAATGCCAAGACTCCACGGTGCAAAGAAAATGTCACTGTTTTTTTTCTGGGGAAGGCTACCTTAATGTCCGTGTACACACCAAGTACTCCCCTACCTGTGAACACCTCATGATGTGTTAAGGAACAAGTCACCAAGTCACCTGCCAGATGTTTCCTTTGAACTTACTCCTTTCAGTGAAGTCTTTGATGAGAAATAAAAGAATAATTCTCAGTTTTTCATTTAGTGAAGAAAATGTTAAGTGTTTTAAGTAGACTATAAAATGCTCTAAACAGATAAAAAATTCAAAGATGACCTTATTCAGTATTAACTTTTCTAATTTACTTTTTCCTCTGTTCCTATTTCATAGGCTAACCTAGTTTAGTTTATTATCTAGATCAAAATGTCAGAGTTCCTGAAGAATAGAGAGTTTCTAGATCACATGAATGGCGGTTATTTTGCATTTAAAAATCTGTTAAAAAGGGAAATCTGACCTATGATGTCTGGAGAATAGCTGAATTGTAGCTTGCTGCTTTTTTTCTTCCTTGTCTAAGTGGGGAAAAGTTTAAGTCTGCTACAGAGAATGAAGCACTTTTGTAGGAAAGAATATGTACTAAAAAGTAATGTTTTCCCAACTAAAGTCATTGCTGTTAAGGTCAGTGCATAAAATACATTAATAACATTTTGATTTGTTGTTCTCCTGGAATCTCAAAACAGAAGTCATTTTGTTTTGAGAACAAGAACAGAGCTAGTCTCTGGTGTAAGACAGTGCTTTGCACAGTGGAGTTTGGTGACAGCAGGCTGTTATGGGTTTCCTAAAGAATAATGGCTTGTGTTACCATTAGACCAAGGGAGGGTAGGACCAGTACTTATAGTGCTCCATCACTGACAAACCTTGCGCATTAAATGTCATCAGTGACAGCCCTCACTCCTCCATACTCTCCTGCACAGCCAGAAGAAAAAGACAGAAGAAAGAGCCTCAGCCTCAACACATTTAAATCATGAAGAAGGACAGGAGCTTGACCACCTCTCTGGAACCTTTGGGTACAAAGTAGAATGCATTTTAAGTTATAGGACTCAAGATACCAATAAACATCAGTTGTGACTATACTAAGCAAATGGTATTTAATTAAACACATGGAAAACCAAAATGTATATTTAAGAATGCTCCTCTGAGATTCCTGTTTCAATTGGACATTCCAATTGTCCTCCTGCTGCTGGAGGAGTCCTCCCCATTTTATGTTCACTGTAAAGGAAAAAAAAAAAGAAGAAGCATCACTGAAATTTAGTTAATAGTTATTTAAAGGTTGACCAAAGCTCTAAGAAAATAACTTTTATTTCTTTAACGGCTGGACATATATTAATGACTTCAGTCACGTTAAGACTCGCTTGGAAATGTAAAGCACCACCAATAATTTCAGGAAGTATTTCTAGTTGTAATTGTATATCCTCTCCATAATGATGCTGTTAACCTGAGATTTCAGCCCCTAAGCTTACGAGAGCTATTTATATGTTTACTTACCCCAAGGTACTAGCCATGAAAATCCTTGAAAAAGTACCATCATTAGCACTCAATTAAAGAGAAAACTTATGCTAATAAAGCCAGGAGTTGCTTTTTAATGCTATGAAAAAGAAAAAATATTTAATGACTGTATTTTTGGAAACCTTTTGATGTTCATGATAATTAGTTCAGTCCAGCTACTAAATTAAGGGCAGTTAAAGTATTATACAGACATTTGAAGGTTGCTATATTCAGAGAACTTTTGCAATCTTGTGGCAGGGAATGGCATCTTTTCCAATATACAGATTTAGTCAAAGAATGTCAGCAGTGAAAAACCAACTCAAGGATTCTCTTAGGGTTTTTAGAGGCTTTGCCTCTAAAATATATGAAAATATTTGAAAAAGCAGCTGTATAGCTGCAGAAAGTTATAGTTCCTGCATCTGCAGAAAGTTACATTCTACATCCAAAATCACTGTTATTATCAATGCATCCACTGAAGAATCCATAGTATATCAGTCTTGAATTTATTCAATAGCAATTTATGATTTATTTTAACTACAACATATTTCTGAACCATTCTAGTATTGTGAAAATACCTCTCTCAGCTAAGCGACAAGTGTCTGGTGCTAGTTTCAGAGGGCAAACAAATACATACCTTTGAATAGTCTGGATTAGCTTTTGATCTTCTGTCAGAGGAGTTCAAAGCAACAAAATACCTCCTTTTCCAGGTACCTAAGAGTTTGCTGTGGAAGAGGTGATCTGATGGAGTTCAAAGAAACTATGTTGAGGGGGTATAGCTCTTTCCAGTCCCTGGATGGTCTTACAACCTAGAGGATGGCTGGTACCAAATGGTGCAAATTAGGGCTAAAATTGCTTTACATTGTATTAATTTTTCACATCCCTATGGCAGCATTGCTCAAGGAGGCTTGCAGAGATCTAAAGCTGTCTGGGTCCTGCCTTCTTCAGTGAAGGCCAGGGACTAATTTGGCCATCTGTTGTACACCTAACTCACCTTTCACCTGATACACCTATACACAACAGGTGTAAATATAAATAATGGGGGATCATTTTTAGTATATTACAAGATTATTAAAAATTGACAATTTTTGTTGGAAGAGCATTGCTCTCCCTTATCTGTGTAAATTACCAACACAGTCAGCAACTATTTCGTATTTTGCTTCCCCTCCCCTCCCCAAGATGCTGTGGGATGAGGTATCGCAGGTGCTCGATCAGACACTTCCCTGAGAGACCTCGCTGGAGGTGGGTTATCCTGCAGGACTGCAGCCCACGGAATAACCCGCTCCGGAGCAAGGATCATCAGAGAGGAGCTGTTCTGTGCTGATCACAGTCCCCATTCCCAATCCCCTGGTGCTGCTCAAGGGCTGGGATGTTCTTTTAATCTTTGTCTCTCTCTTCCAAATCTATTTCACTTGTCAATGAATTAAATAGTTTTCTCCGAGGTAGGTCTATTTTCCCCATGACAGTAACTGTTAAGTGAACTCCCTGTATTTATCTCGTCCTAGGAGCACTCTCACGCCCTTGCTCCCCATGCTGTTGAGGAGGGGCAGTGAGTGCAGCTGGGTGGGCGGTGAGCAGCAGCGGGACAAGGTGAGCGCACCGCGAAAGCACGGCAGGGCTGCCAGGTGCTGCAGGTGCAGCAGCGGTGGAGCCACACACACACACTCCCTTCAGGGCTGCCTGGTGTCTGCCGCACAGGGGAGTGGTTCTGTGGCTGTGCTTCCGTGTGAATAAGGAGACACCTGTTATGTAAGTCAGTGCTGAATTAGGGATATTCTCCTGTCCTGTGGGGCAGTGCTGTGTTGACAAACATACTATGCTTGGATGGGCATTGCATGATAGTCAGCACTGTGGTGGAGCACAAGCCTGGGAAGTAAGTCTTGTGCTTGATGTGCTAGATTAGCTTTCTGACATAGAAGAATGTTGCAAATTATACTGCCTTTTTTTTGATGGGGTTGATGAGTCCTGAGGCTGAGGCACAGAAGTTTACATATTACCCAGAAATGGATCAGTCTTCTGGATAGAAAATTTACAAATAAATCTCAAGCACAGAATCAAGTGAAGACAAAAATATGAGATTTAGATTTTCCCTCTATGATAAAGTAATACCTAACATAAGCAGCAGTACACTACTGCACATCATAGTAATCAATTCTGTAGTGTCAGTTTTGAAGAGAAAGGGTCCCTACACATTTCTGCAGTGTTTTCTACAGTCCTGAATAGGAAACTCAGAGCTGATTTCTTCTACACTGTCAAAACAGTGGTCTTGCTGGTCAAAAATTCCTGCTTGCGTTAATGTGATATGCTGCTTGTCTGTGGATAACCCCTCACAGGCAGCTAAAGCTTTTTAGGCATTTATCAGGACAACTTAGTGAATTTTTTTCAGATACAGATTTTTTAGGACATTTTCCAATCCTTGGCATCTCAGTGATATTTTTCCAGATGGAATTCAATGAAATTCTATTATGATCCTCATCACACCAACATCCTTATTCAGGGACATGTTCCTCAGGGTCCCTAGAAATTAATTTAATTGTATAAATAAATAAATATATTTAACATCTAACTAAATATTGCAAAATTGCATCCATGCTATTGATATGGGTTCAACTTTCCTTTTTCAAGGTTACAAAAGCCATCAGCCATACTGCTAGAGAAGAGTATGTCCCTTGTCATTTTAAGAGCCCAATTGCATTGAGAGTGCAGAGACATTTGGCTTAGGTAAGACTTAGGTGGCAGTGAGGAAGAGGGGATCCTGGAACCCAGGAGTGAAGTGTAGCTGCATTATTCTGTAGCTCAGTCATGCAAGGGGAGATGGGTATCAATTAGTCAGATGAGGCACTGATCAGAAGTTGTTTTGCTGCTTCCAGACCTGGGCTGTTTTATTTTCATGTCCCCTCACTGTGATATGGCAGTCACTGCAAAACCAAAGAGCTTTGCAGTGAGCTCTGGTATACTGTGGAGCCCTGCATATTTCAAAGTAGTCAGGGTATATGTGGCCAGTCCAGAACTGAAAGAAACTGAAACTGAAAGAAATGCAGTTGCACATGTGTGTTAATAAAGAATGCAGTGTTATTCTCAATAGTAGCTGATTAGTAGGTTAAGTTTGACGTCTTCCCCTCTGGTGTTCAATTATGCTGAAAATATTAATATTAATTACCAAACATAAGACTTCCTAATCTGAATATGTTTTGGTTTGTTTGGGTTTTTTTCTTCTTCTTTTTTTTTTTTTTTTTCAGTTATGAAATGGTTGACCTGGTGGTAATAACACCAAGGTTGTGGGTTTGGTACTCATACGGGCCATTCACCTAAGAGCTGAACTTGATGATCCTTGTGAGTCCCTTCCAACTCAGAATATTCTGTGACTTGTGTGATCTTTACAACAAATCTATTACATTTTCTAACGTCTATTGGAATTAAAAAATAGAAAGAAGAAAAATGTAGGATGAGCATGGATGAATGTATTTCAGTAAAAAAAAAGGAAAAATAAATACTTGAAGTGCATGTTCAGAACACAAGATTGTGTAGAAAATTTAGGCAGGAGATTGCAGAAACTGAATGAATCACTATATAGAAAAGAAATGAAGAATGTAGGAAGGCCTTTAAACTGGAATTGCAAAGGCAAAACAGAAAATAGAGATGATATAAAATGGGTGAAAATAACTAGAAAGGGCAAAACAGAAATGGATGAAGAGATGAAAAAAGCATAATTGGATTTGGCAATATGAGCAGGAATGGTGAGAGAGAACATGGACAATGGCAATAGCAAGAAAATTGGTGAGGAATAAATTGGTTTTATTTGATGATAGGTCTGTTTCTTAATTTCTGACTCCTTTTGGTAGATTGTAATGTGTTAGCTGACTGAATATTCAGCAGTCATACATTGGGATTATTTCATCCTGATAGCTGATAGAAGCTGCATATGTGTAGCAAACAAGGTGATCAGCTAATTGCCAAATTATATCGGAAGTATTTAATTCAGTTAAGAACATGGGATGTATCGGATTGTTTTCCTGGGGTTCATCCTGTGCTTCATGAACTTTTTATGCACAGAAATTTCCCTCATGTGTTCCACTCATGAAGGCATTGAAGAACTATCTTAGGCTTAGTCAAAATCTCTCTCTTATTTCAAGGAGACATGTATTCCCTAAGAACAAATTACTAAAAACATTTACACTTATGATTACTCCTTTAAAACATAACAATATTGAAAACCCTTTTATGTTTAATACAGTTTTAGTAAAAAGAAGACGTTAGAAAGCAGAGACAGCAGAATATGAGGCTCTTCCTATTTCACCCATCTTGAATGGTGGATCTAGGCATGGCAGTGACTGTCATAGGATAGTTCCTTGTTTTGCTGTGCCAGGCAGGATGTAGTTTCAGACGAGAATGTAAGGGGAAAGTTTATGAAACAGCATTAATGAAACTCAGCACAATTTTAAATATCTGCTTCTCAGTTCTGAAGCAGCATCTGAATAAAAAGGTAAAGAATCATTTTCCTTTCCACTGTCTGACGAGTAAATTGCCAAGTGTATTTTATAAGAATAAAATAAATGAGATTTTTCAATGTACATGAATAATTCTGAGCAAGCCTGAAAAAATCCAGATGCCCTTATTGCTCTAAGCAAGTTTTGAAAGCCAAACTGGGCTACCTGTCTGCTCATTAAACAGTTATTTTCCTGATCCTTTGGAAAGAACTATCACTTCATGTGAATTCACTCTAGCACAGTCAGAAAGGAATGACTCTCATCACAAATTTGTAAGAGCAGGGTCCTGAAATTGCACTATCTGAATGGACTAAGCAGAGGGATGATGTGACATGCTCACACATGAATGCCTTCCCCTGTTCCCAAAGAAATCTGTCATGTGGATGATTCGTGTTGTAGGTCTGCCCTTAATACAGGAGCTGATATTTCTGGCTGTTCAGAAACAGTCTCTGTAATGACCTTTAGTTATTTTCATATTTCCTGCATTGCATTTGTTCACTTGGAGGCTTAAGAGCCTTCTGATCGTATGTTTGCATTGTACAGATGCTCTGTACAACTTTTTTCAACACTTCTACATCTGCAGACCTTCTCTTATAAGGATAGTCTGACTTGTGATTTTGTCATTAATGGTTCCTCTTCTCATACTCAGAGAAATATATTGTTGAACTGTAAGTCTATTGCACAAAAAAGATTTAAAGACTCTACATGGGATGAAAACAATAACTGAATAAGAAAAACCCAAGTTAAAGCTTTTAAACCCTCAGATCAAAAATGTTGCTCTTAGAAAAACAGAACTGGCTAGCTACCTACCTCTTTACTTAGAGAAAGAAAATACTTTGGATGCTTCTATTGTTAAGTGTAGTTAAGTGTAGTTATTTCACCTTCCTTCTACCTGTGGAAATTCCTGGGGATGCACCACACAAACGTTCTCATGGGCAAAGTTTAATAATTTTGAGGATTGTCTAACCAGACAATAGGAATGCATCCTGGCACTTATTTGCTTTTTGAGGCACTCTAAGCTCCAGCAGAGAAAACTAGTATGATTTTCCTAGAAGACTGAGATCCAAGGTACCCTTAAATGGGATTTGAAATCTTGCTGGTTAATCAGATTTCTCTACTGTCTTAATGGACTTTTTGCAGTGAATAGAAAAGGTCCCTCAATAACAGAGGGATGAAAAATTATCAGTCCCCATTATCATATGGTTTGTATTCCTTACTGTAAATTTTGAAAGCAATATGCACCTGTTAAATTGGTATGTTAGTTTTGCTACATATTTTTTTGTTTTGTTTTCATTTAATGACCTGACCACAGAGAGATGGTTGGGGAGATAAGGAATGCAGCAGGGAGGAGGAGCTCTCCCTGCACGCAAGGGAGAGAGTGTGTTGCAGTAAAGGTGACTAGTCTATGAAAGTTTGGACAGATTTGCTGGAGCAGGCAGCAGGGCTCAGACAGCATTAATGAGATTGTTTATTAGTACCGGATGAACAATTCTGCAACTCACTTGACAAACACCGAGGAAAAAGCTCCACAGGGGAGCATCCCACTGCCTTAAGCAACTCCATGATCTGTGGAACAAAATAATCACTGAAGAAAAACAATCTATTTTCCATCTATTGAGTTTTTTCTAATATATGAAAGTGCTTCTATCAGAATTTAAAATCTAGGCTAACCCTGGATGAGATCAGGAGCTTTGTTTAAAAATCAGAAGTCTGTGATTAAAACACCAGCACAAACCCAAAATGTGACTGACTTAATAAGCTGTATATGCTGTATTGCATCTATTTAATTTATGGGTTTTTTAAGTTCTTTGTTTTTGATTCTTAAATTCAAAAGTGTTACCTCACCTACTGCATAGCATTGGATTTTCTTACTACTGAAAACTGCTCTATTTTCCACAACTGTTTGCTATCCCTGCATGCCACAGTGTCTGAATCTGTTTGAAATGGATGTTTGTCAGCTAACTTCATGAGAGCCTTTTTTATTTTCTTTTTGAATACATTCCCTCAGGGTCTGCCTGAACTAAGCTTTGTCTGTATCAAGTACTCTTTTTGGTATATGTGTACACATACATTTCTATTCACATGAAAACTATGTGTGCATAAGTATTTCACATATACATCATCTTTCTCTTTCCATCCTTCCATCCATTTATCCATCTACACATCCATTCACTCATCCAATATAAGAGGAATTTCTTATAGTAGAGGATAAACAATAGACTTTGCAGGATTTTAATCTTAAACTTTTTTTTGTCGATGATCCAATATCATCAGAAAAGTGAATGTGAAAGGCTGATTCTTCTTCTTTATTCAGTATGTCTAGGAAAGGTGACTGAACTGACAGGAATTGGTCACACGATGTCATTTATATTTTGAATTAATGCCTGGAGTGGTTTATTCAATTGGTTACTATGATTTCTCAGGTCATTTGTACTCAAAACTGAACCTTAGTGCTATAATGGAAGGTATATAACAGTGTTATAATTGAAGGTATACCATTTTGAGGGGATGTGTCATTACCATATTGCTTGTGTTATGCTTTCTTTCTTTTGATGCTTTCCTGTTTGACTCCATTGTGATGTTGATTTGTTAAATACTGAGTACATTCTTCCATTCCCTCTAGATCACCCGCTCCTTTCCTTCATCAAGACATGAACAACTCTTAACTCAGCAGAAAAGTTGCCACATATCTGTACTCATACACTGTTATCCTTCCACAACCTTGAAACAGTCATTCTTGAATTCTCATTTGATTGCAGTTTTATGGGTTTAAATTTAAAGTGTTTAGTACACCACAATTTTCATTGCTCTCTAAGGTTTTTCTTCCCTGACTCTCACAGGTATTGCAGAAATGAAGCATCTTTCTGTTCAGGAGAACTGTCGTGATTGCTAACAAGCAAACTGTATCTAGAAGGAATTTCATTTTTACAGCGAGCTCTTTCAGTCAGCAGGAATGGATTGGCAGTAGCACCAGTGCTGGGTGGTACAGAGAAGCCATCTATCTATTTGGAAAGCTTTTGCTTATGTGGTTCAACATAAAGCATATCATGTAGTAAATGCAGAAAGCTGAAACATCTGCTTAAATAACCTCTTGGTTATTTATTAGGAATGCTAAAATTATATCTACCTTGGTACATCTGAGGAAGAAGGAGTCTCTGTTACTACAAACAAACTTAAGATTTTATTTAGCCTAAAAATAAATTTCTGTCTCCATGTGCAAGGGGTGTCTCATTTTTGCTCATATGGATATTTTGAATATAAAGAAGTAAAACTTAAAATTACAATAAATAGCAGTTATTATTTTATGAAAATTCTAAGTTAAATGCTTTCAATTTAATGCTTTTTGCAAGGTCTTATGTGTTTTGAAATTCCAATAGATATTTGTGACTATTTAAAGCCATAAGCCTCATCATTATGAGGGTGGTGAGATTCTGGATGGAACAGGTTGCCCAGGGATGTTGGAATTGCCCCAACCCTGACAGTGTTCAAGGCCAGGTTGGATATGGCCTTGGGCAACCTAGTCTAGGGAGAGTTGTCCCTGCTCATGAAGGGTGTGGTTGGGACTGGATGATCTTTTACTGGAAGTCTCTTCTAACCCTTAACATTCTATGACTGTGATTCTATGATTTATTGAAGAGCTCTTAGATGTGGTCATCCCAGTCTGACAGCCAGATGGGCTGTCAAGGCCCATAGCTGTTCAGCTAGGTAAGTGTACTGTGTCAGTTCAGCAGCACTCTGTAGGCACAGCTAATTGAGGATATGATGGGAAACGACTGAATGTTGTGACTGTGTCCTGGTAATGATTCATAGTGATTATGAAGCAACCACTGTGACCGTGTGTTGTTGATGAGCAGCAATCTAGTCAAGCCTTGTTTTGAAACTGGCCTGGTTTATCAGCCTCCTAAATATTTCTATCACAGTGATCTCTAATTTTCTGACTGGTGTGTGTGTATATATATATGTATGTATATATATATATACACACACACCCCCTCCCGTATTTTCAGTTGTAATGCCAGTGTCAGGCAGTCATTGAGAGTCATTGAGAGTGTGACAGAGAATTTTACCTTTAATCACATATTCTCTGGTTTCACCTACCTAGCTCTCTGCACTTTGGCTGTTTAGTCTTTGCAAGGCATATGTGGACTGTAGTCAGCAAGGGAGAAAGATACAATCAGGCCTCCCTTGTTCCAGCACTCCTGGACATCTAACTTGGATTTGGAGTCACCTCTCTGGGGTATCTAGATCTCTCATCTGATTATAGAGGAAGGTTACATGAATTTCTTGGGTTTGGAACTGACTACAAGTCATTGCTGAACTGTTTCCCATCCCTGGAGGCTGCCTCTTCCAGGTACTTAAATTTTCTTTTAATTCAGGCCCAAGTTGTCTAAACATGAAACAGCCAATGCAGATTTTTCAGAGTTATGCACCAGCCACCCATATCACGAGGAATATTAATTTATTTCAGTGGACTTTTTGCTGAGAGTTTTGAATGTACACTTACATATCAGTGGTGAGGGGAAAGCTCAGTCCATTATTTAGTGTGCCTGCAGCTAGCCAGCTGTACTTATTTTATTGAACCAAGTTCAGAGATTCATAGATCATAAAAGCCAGTAGGAACCATTGTGATCATTTGTTGTGACCTCCTGCATAACACAGTCCATTGGAGATTTTTGAATTAATTCCTATATGAACTAAAGTGTTCCATTTAGAAAAATAGCCAATCTTGAAAGTGTTTCCAGAGATAAGTCTGTCATAATCAGTAGCAAATTATTTTAAAGTTTTATTAGTCTATAGTGCTTTACAGTTGATCCGAATTTGGCTTACTTCATTTATATCGTTTGATCTCATTACAGAATTACCTGCTGCACTGATGAATCTGCTATTATGAAGTGCTTGTTTGTCATGTGGGTATGGAGACTAAGGCATGCAATAAACCAGCCTTCCCTTTATTAAGGAAGATTGAATGAATTAGCCACTGAAGGACGTGTATTTTGAGAGGTATTTTCTGATCAATAGAACTTGTATAAACATTTTCTACACTATGAACACCCTTCTAATAATGGAGGCCTTGGAGCTGGACAAGAAAATATCCCCGTAGGTGTCGTACCACTGCCAAGTACAGAAATACAGATATCTTATCTATTCCTAATAAATATCCTATTTAGTGAAACAGTATTTATATGACAGGTTTTGATCTTGCTGTTGCATTTGAAGGTTGAATTAGCTATGAGCTGAACAGTTCTCTTTATACTTATATTTTCAGATAAAAAATAAGAGACAAATTATTCTGTTTTGTAAGCATTGGCCATATTTAGACATACTAAATGCATTAAAAAGTACTAAAAACCATACTAAATGCCTGCACTGGTGCTCATTTTAGCTTGCAATCTACCCTTAGTGTTAGTGACCTTACAGTTTGCCTTTCATACACTGTTATGTCTTCTAGAAATATAGTGCCTTACTTTATGTCCTCTCTAAGTCCTTACTTCTCTGCAATTACAGATATATCATGCAGCATATATTAAAACTCTAGTTGCTGTCCACTCTTGAGCAAACAATGATATTTATTGTACCTTCTCTGTCTGGGGGATTGAATCTTTAGTGATCTCAGTTACCAGTCTCTTAGAATTCCTAACAGAATTGAGGTATTATTTCCAAGACTATTTCTGAGCATGCAAAACACATTTTTCCCTCTGAAGAAGTTTCTCTTTCATTCTCTCTGCTACCTACAGAAAGTACCAAGGGAACCAAACAACTAGCAGGTGAGGTGGATTCCTGAAGGTGAAGCTGCTCATACCCATTTGTGAAATTATCAGCCAGTTTTAATCCTTTGATAGATTTCATATTCTTTCTGTTGCTGTTTTTGTAAGCAAAATGTGTTAAATCAAAGGCGTAAAAGTAGTCTAAGAACACTACATCAAGACCACTAATCAGCTGCAATTAC
Source organism: Rhabdornis inornatus (assembly GCA_013397075.1). Taxonomy (NCBI): domain Eukaryota; kingdom Metazoa; phylum Chordata; class Aves; order Passeriformes; family Rhabdornithidae; genus Rhabdornis; species Rhabdornis inornatus. Next base: position 859,111 of record VWZS01004124.1, on the reverse strand, counting down.
TTCTGTTACTTTATTAAGACTAACAATATGATCACAAAGATATTAAGTTAGGTAATTATACACAAGAGGAAAGTGCCCTTTCTCCTTAAACTCATTAATTATGAACTGCGCTGTAGTTGCTACAAACTGTGGTTAGGAATAATCTTGGGATGCCAGTTTCTTTCCCATTTCTGTGACATGTTAGTGAACACATTTTTCACTGCAGTTCTTGAGAGCTGCTGAAAGGGCAAGGCATAGGAAAACCTGACAATTCCTGTCTTGAACATTGTTTTCAGTGAGAGTCATATTCTTCGTCTTCTATGCAGGTCCTGTTCTGGGGTATGTTATTGCACAGGAACATGATGGCATAATTTTTTCCATCTGTAGCATGAGTTGACTTTTCAGGATGATTATCTGTGTGCATAACCTTGGGATGATTAGACTTGCAAATGCCAGAGGAACATGCTACACCAAAATCATCCAGAGCACATGTGTATGGTTTGGTTATATTTGTGCATGCAGCTTGAAAGCAGCAGTGACTTCTCTGAAATTTGAATTGTTTAAGCGGAGCACCTGGACTTTGTGGGGAGTGGAGAGGGTTCTGCACTCTATAATTATTTGTGTCACTTATCAAAACCAGAAAAGCTTGCACAGGGAATTTTGGCATGTTCATTGTACTCTATACTTAGATTTTTAGATAACATTCTATTTTCTCTCAGTATAACAAATAAAAGAACAAAGACTTCATGGAGATACTGGAGACAGGCTTGCTTTCATAAAATTTTGCCTATATGGAGATATTTGCATAACTAGAACAAGAAGGAACATTCAAAACATCAGCATAATTCAACCAAAAATCAGATCAGACAGAAAAGCATTACAGTAATTGTTTTTGTTCATCAGTGTTATCTAGATTGCAGAGCAGAGAAATAAAATCTAGAAACTAAAGAAAAGGGAAAAAGCCAGAAAGAATAAAAATTTTCATAGGAAAATGTTTAATGAAAAAATGAAAGATTGCTACCAGACAATTAATATTTTCATAGGTTATAAAGCAACCAAAGCCCAAGGCATTACAAGTTGTATTTCAGCTGGCAGATAGTTCCACTTGGTACATGAAATACTACTGCCCCAAAGAAGTCAGTACCAGGCAAGGGCAGTTGTAAGGAATTTAGCTGCAAAGGTTGATACAGCAGTATATAAGCTTTTGTGTTTTTGTTTTTTTTTTTTTTTGTCCTTACCTGTTAGGTTGGGATTGCATAGAATATCTAATAATGCAGAGGCATGAAAGGAAAATGGTGACATATGTATTTATTTGGCTGTGATGACACCTGAGAGACACATGAATATGATTTGTATTTAAGCAAAGTGTTAATTAAAATATTTTTTACCTTTTGGACTGTCTTGCTTTAAGACAATTTAAGGGGGCAGACAATCCCAAATGAGTTACCTCCATGCATTTTTTAACCACTCTCTTTTCACCAATAAGGTGAGACAAATGTGAGAAGATATAAGTTTAAAAATAACAGTTTAGTAAAAAATGGAGCAACAGGCAAAAAATGAAAGTGATAAACACTGGCCACAAAGCTCCTGAATCTCACAGACTTGGAACAAAGAGAAACAAAAATAGCGAACAGCCCCTCCTCCCAAGATGGTGCGCTCCATAGGTGATTGTGTATGGGGAGAGAGAACAACGAGAGAAAAGCAGCATGGCCAGTGAACCTGCACAATTACAAAAATTTGTTCTTCTGCCCGAACAACAACCAACAGGGAACAAGGACAACGGGGACATCCTGGAGTCCAAAACCAGCCAAACGCTGCTCTTATCTCTCTGGCAGCCTGAACTGGGTGCGTAGCTGGAACCTGTGGAGGGACTTCACCTTCTGTTTGGCAAAATCAGCACGCAGCTGGCTGGGGTGACTTGGACTCCGTGCCCTCCCAAGCACTGCTGGTAGGCTGGGGCTGCTGTATGGAGCAGGACTGTTTAATTTTCCTTGGCGTGGTGCTGCGGCTGCTTGTCTGCCGTGTGCTTGCTGCCTCAGCTCTCCTGGCAAGCACGAGAGGGTAAGGCAAGAGAGCTCCTTCCTTCCTTAAAAGAGCAGCACCCCTTTGCTGACATCGTGGCTCTCTTTCTGGCTGCCAGGTCTTAAGAGATAATAACAATTTTGGGTGCAGGTAGTTATGGAATACAATAACATTTTGGGTTACTCAGGTCTGGAGATACTCCCTTCTCATCCTTCTTCAGTGAATGCAGTACTTTGTTAGCCTATCATAAAGGTTAGCAGAATAGTTCAAAATCTCTTAATATAACACGGAATGGGCCTGTGATAATATTTAGTGCACACCTCTGTCACATCCTGGTGCTCACTTGCATGAAGGCTGATTTTCAGGACTGAGAGGCAGCACAAAGAGCACAAACAGATCAGATTTTGTGATAGTGCTGTACTTGTGCAGACAGAGACAGATCCTATATTATTTGTATTTTGAAAGATGCATTATAAATATTTCACACTTGGCACCCAGTTACTAATGTGACATCTGGGCACTAGGAGGGCTAATGACCCTAAGAGGGCATTCTCGTCTAACTGTGCCGCTCTGAGATGTAGCTGTTCGGTGCTGTAATACTCATGATGGCTCAGCCACTGCAGACATTCATCTCTCTGTTCTTTAGTCTCTAAAGAGGTTGCGTTTAGGCAACATAAAGTGGCCACAAGCCTTAAACGTTCCCCAGCTTGGTGCAGAGACAATTCCTTTAGAGAAATGGTTGAGAGCAGTAGAGCTGGCACAGCTTTCTTCAGTGTTTTCGATTACTTAATTAACTTTGAGACTATTTCTCTTACTGCATTTAATTATCAGTACATTTTGTAGATCTTTGCAAAATGCAGTTCTCTTGCCAAGGTGAGGTTTTTTTTCATTTTAAGGGATATACACTTTCGCTCATTGGTGATTTCAGTGCCATTTGTGTGTGTGATGACTGAAGTGGCATTGGGCCACTAAACACATGAGCACAATGATTCACGTCTTTCATACTTTTTGAAAGAAATCCAATTTAAAAAATAGAAACTTCTATTAATTATGCATATACAAAAAAAATCACTAAAAGTTCAAGGTGGCCCTGACAAAGAATTTTAACTTGCCAGCGGGAAATTCTTTTCACCTGCAGAATAGGGTTAGAGTATTATGGCATGTATTCAGGCAAGGTATGCTTTCGTGAAGTAAAACAGTGTGTTTCCTGAAGCAAATTTAAAAAGTGATGAGAAAGTACTAGCAAAAGCTTATTTCTGATTTTGCAAACACAAGCAAATCTTCATGAAAATTAAGCAATCAATGAATAGAAATTTCATTATGTACCCTCTTTGCACTCGTTAAGAAAATGTATGGTTTAAGTTATGAATATTCAACAGTCCGTAAAGTACCATATTTAAGGAGTCTTCTAATAGGCCTGAATTATGAATAGTTCCAGGAAAGGTGGCTCACGGTGTAGAAGGGGAATCTAAATTTGTCAATTCATTCTCAACTGAATTATATGCTAATATTATTATATGTAATTTGAATATTGCATCTTATACTTAATTTGTTCTTTCATTCCTATGATCTAAAAGCATTTAAGAAATTATGTTTCATGAAGTGAAGAAACCTGGCTGAGAATGAAATTTACAGCAGGTGTTGTAAACTCAATTTAAACCATATAAAATAAATCTCTAGGTGGCAATTGCCACACACGGCCATGTTTGAATAACATGGTAATGTATTCAAGAGGACACAATGAATGAATGGCTACAAACAGATAAAAATGCTAAAATACAACATAATAATTGCCAATGAAGAGGCAGTGTCTTTCAAACTAGGCACATTGATTGTCCAGGTAGTGAACTTCTGCATCTAGAACAGGTCAGAGTCATTTTGCAGAAGTCTTTGTTGTTAAAAGCTAATTTGCCAAACCCAGAAGTCTTTCTCAGAAATAATTTTAACTGAAGGCAATTAGAAAGGTTTCAGAGGAGACTACAAATGTTCCAAAGAGAATAAAAGCAGAAAAAAAAAGCATTTCCCATACTGTGAGAGGAACCCATTTTTGCCCTCTATGGGCCTTTCTGCAGGTAGGAGAGACCCCAGGGCAGGGAACAAGAAGGGAAACAGTACTCGTTGAGAGAAAGGGACAGAGAGGATTTTGCTCTTGCAAAAGCTAAAGAATCACTCCTGGCCACTCTGGATGCAGAAGCCTGAACTCTTGGTCATTCACAAAAGGTCCTGCAATCTTGCACAGTTATGATCTTTTGATCAGATTTTCTTTTGCTTTCTCCTCAACTCATCTAAACTTTGCGGAGGTGACCCAAGGAATTGCAAACATTGTCATCCCCTTTAGTTCAGTTAAATTACTGTAGTTTTAAAATTGTGAGTAGCAGTTTATTGCGCTGTCTAATAACTGTAATAATTCTCAGCACTTTCATATAGCTATTCATCTTCAAAGAGTATCACTAATATTAGCTAATTAATTTTCTGGTTTCCTTCTAATACACAATATTGCAGGCTGTGATCATGCAGACACCCAGGTAATTATAATTTTCTTTGCATTGAAGATTATTCCAAAGACTATTTTTGTTATTTTAGGTGTAGTCTTGCAAATGCTCATTTGATCAGATAAAAGTTAACACTAAAGTGATTAAATGATAGAATTTTTGTTTAAAAACTTCAAGAGTGGCATGCTAGTAAATCCTTACTGAAAAAGGATTCTTTCATCTAAAACTTGACTGTTAAGTACTGAAAAGTAGCGTTAATGGATTGGTTTTGACACAGCCCAGGCACAGGAGGAATATAAGGGAATCTAACTTTTATACTATCAGAAAATTATAAATTAAATATTCAAAGTTCAGAGCAGTATTTTGATAATGCTTTTCACAATGATTTTCAGCAGAGCAGTAAGTAGAAATTGGTCCTTTTCACTTAAAAGAGGAGGTATAAAAGATGCATTTTGCAACCAATAATTTGGTCAAGATGCATCATACGTGAGCCACTGTTCCACTGACCACCATTTTCTTGATTCTTGATTGTTTTTTTTACTCTAGTGATTATTGCTTCTTAGTTAAGGGACAGTAAGTGGTTAAACTAACAGAGTTAACTGTTTTTTTCACTTCTCCTCTAAGGAGATAGGAATTAAATAATAAAAGGCATTCGAAATGAGCAACAGAGCAGATTCCTTAAATGTCTTCTGTCTTCTCTCTCCAGAGACAAGCACAACAAGGTGAATCTCATCATTATTTGTCTTTTCAAGGGCAAAGCTGTGATAGACAGGGCTTAATGTGTATCTTGGTGGAATTGAATTTGATCCTCAGGGCTGGGCCAGAAGGCTGCTTTGTTAGATTTGTTAGATTTACTCTCTCTCCTGTATTCTCTGTCTACCACAAACAAAATTACCTCTTGGAGGCCTGCATCAGCCTCAGCATCCTGAGACTATCTCCTTTTCTTGATTTCAGTCACATCTAAATCTGTTTAAACTGTCGACATGATGATTTGTGGAGAGACAGGGATTAAGCAGAAGGGAGATTAACACAGTTGTCTGTCTTCTTTGAAATAATATACCTGCTGCCAGTAAGGGCATTCTTCAATTTACATAACTTAGCTCACAAGGAGGGCTTTACGGTTGTTATTGGGTTGCTTTTTTGCTATCAGCAGTACAACCTCATCTGTTACTTGCACATCTCTTCAATTCCTGTAAGACTGAGACATGCCCTCTTCTTTTCCTAGACAGAATGAGATTTTTTGGTATTTGAGTAACTATTCAAGTAGATTATTTAAGAAATAAGTATTAAATTCTGCTGGATTAGATATGAATTTCAAATACTCTAAAGAAAACACCTACATTCCAGTAGAGTCAAAACTCTGTGAACAATTGTTTTGAAGTGGGATAATGATCTCTGTTTTTCTTTCATTTGCTGAAAGAAATTGGCAGATTGCTTATTCTTCTTGTAGTCTAAGAAAGAAATGCCGTGCTATATCTTCTTTAATACTTAGACAGTTCTTAACAGCAGTAACTAGAATTGCTTGTTTAGAATTTTGGGCTTGGCCTTATTGTAGTGGAGAACAAAGGACTGCAGAAAAGAAAGAAGAAAAAATTATCTGAAGACAGGAATAAGAGTATCTATTTTTCTCACACTTTAGATCTTTTATCTTTATTCAGTTATAAGGGATAAGGCACAGAGCCTTTTCTTCTGTATATACAGGACTTTGTAAAAGTAATCTTGTTTTTAATTAGGAACTGAATTGTGAGATAGGACTATGCAAGTTAAGGCAAAGCACAAATTTTAAGCCAGAAAATTGATAAACGTACTGTCACAGCCACAGAAGCTGGAAGAGCTTCAGGAGAAAAAAGGAATAATTACATGGAAAAAAAGACAGTAGCCTCCTAGGTGTGAAACTTATTTTTTTGGTACTTTCTATCTTTATATGAAATCTCACATAAAAGCTGCTTCATGATTGCTGGGTTGGAGTGAGGAAGCTTATGTAGTTTTCTCCAGCCTTGCTTCTCTGGGAGTCAAAGCATTTGTGAAAACATCTGTTGCACCAGAACCAGGAAAGTTTTTTGTGTTATAGAGCTTCAGCTTGTTGCTCAGCACGCTGCAGAGGAACGAAGGCAGAGGAACAGGCAGAACTGTTCTTTTCATCCCCCTCTATGTCTCACTAAAATGCTAAGCAGTTCTTAACATGCTATAGAGTTCTTTTTTCAATATGAAAAACTAATATGAACAACTACAGGTGATGACTAAATAAAATCTATTAGTGAGTCAATTTCTTAACCTATTTCTGGGGTCAAATATGTTTCTGAGACCTGAAGAATTTACTTATTTTTCTTTTTGTTCTTTTTAAAGAACTTTTACTTCATGATTATCTTTAAACGTCCTCAGCTGTATTTATTAACCATGCCTCAAAAAACATTATTTTCCTGAACTTCCCAGCTAAACCAAGCAGCTGTAACTAATTCAGATTTTTAGTAAAAAACTTTCAGATAGGCATCCAAACTTTGAGGTACTATAAGGCTTGAACTGCATCTTCCAGGTTTGTCCATTTTTGGCAGAAATTCCAACAGAAGATACTTTTCCATCTTTGTATTAGCTCTATCTTTTAAATAGCTCCTGTGACATGAAATTTTGGTTACTTGACACTGGTAAATATCAGGATTTCTTTGAGGAAATAAAGACACAGGCTCGGTCCTCAGGTGTGCATAAGTCAAGACATTGAGCTGAAAGAGATTATTCCAGTGATGACGTGAGGAGGAGGTTACATTATCAGTGGCACACACCACTATGCAAGACCCTCAGTGGACTCCATATTCTCTAAAACCTTACAGATTTTCTACAAGTCTTTGCATTGGTTTCACTAGCTTCTGATTAAGACCAGAACCATTTATTACTATTATTATTTTTGTTTTACCTATCAACTAGTGTTGGGCTTCTGGTAGCTGAAAAAAGACTCAGATGTGAAAAGAAAGGCTATGTCTTACACAGGCTTAGAACAGGTATGGTAGAGACAGATAACTTTACAAGAAAGGACACACAATGATTAACAGAGGGAGAGTACCTGATGAATAGATCCTTGTACTAAAAGAGATTTGGGCAGCTGTATGTTTTCCAGTACATTCTATCTATAGTAATTGTAGTTGTTTCTGTAGGTCAGGTCTTATTTTTAATTAATTGAATTGCTGAATTGCTGAATTGCCCTATTCTTCCTTTTAGGAAGGACAGTCTTAATTCTAGCCTTAAAATCTTTAAAGGCTTACTCCTAACTAAATAAATTGGTCAGGAAGAATAGGGCATCTCTATAAATTATCTTGGCATACCACTTATGGGAAAAAAATTATCTGGAAATTACCTTTTATTGCCACAGATACAAGAAGAATAAGAACCGCCAAAGGGATGCTGAGAAAGGCTTCTGTACTATCCCTGTCTAGTTTAACCCGTTAGTTTGTTTAGTTTCACTCTTAGACTTCTCTGAAAAAAATTGAAAACAACCTCTTGACAAAAAAAGTTCATTATTTCCTTTTAGTATGTGAAATTATGTCAGCTGTTGCCACCAAATCTATGATGTGAGCAGAATTAATGTTGTTTATTTTCTGAAATGTTTGTTTTATTTTGTGCAGGTTTCGAAATATACAGAATTTTATTTATACTTGCAATACCTAATCCAAAATGGAGACAGAAAAACATTTCCTCTAAACTCATTCTGCAAATTTAATTGCTCACAATATTCTCTGTGGGAATAAAAAAATTACATGAATGCCCGGCATGAAGAGGCACTGGGATTAAATATGAAACAATTCACCTTACTGTGACTTCATATCAATGGGTTAAACATGATAAACAGTTTATGTATTCGCATCAATTTAAGCTGCTGGATGTATCAGTAGAATGAATAAATTTGCTGTTGTTTTTTTGGCTCATCAGTAAATCTAGTACAAAATCTGATGCTATAGCAGTTGGATTTATATTGCTGCAACAGATAGAGATTATTACTGATGCCAAGAAGACTGATTTTCTGCTGATTTGATTAGGACAGTAACTGTGCAAAGCTACATATTAATATATTAGAACACTGCAGTCCCATAGAAGCCTGCAGAAGGGAATTTTGTATTGGATTTGGAAAAAACAGATCTGTTGTTTCTGTATCCTACTGCATCTATTAGAAAATTCATACAAATTCTTTAATCAGCCTGTTCATGTGTGCTAGGAAATGGGCTTTCCATATTAACCAGGGAAATGTCAACTCAAGGCTATGGGGGCTGGTGCTAATAAGGTTAATGAATAGCTGGCCTGAAAAGCAACAGATGGGCCTAACAGAGCGGGAGTCTTAATGGCATTTGTAATGCCTAGGGTCAACTGCAGTTTATCTTCATTTTTTTCTCATTTAAAATATTCCAATGGAATAATAAAATAAGTTTAAATTTTCCCCACAGGGAGATGAAATTTATGCAGCACTGTTTATTGAATATCAATGTGTTTGGTTATAAACAGAGGACTGCTATACCACTGCTAGAACTGTAGTTGTATATTTCCATTTGCAGAGGAATTTTTCATTTAGCTCATTTAAAACAGTACTCTCTTTTTATCAATTGCTGCTGCAGAACTGTTTTGGATTATTTTTTTTTTTCTGAAGACAGCTATCACAGAAGGTCAATTTGTGGCTGTATATTGCAGGTAGATACATGACCATTATGCTAAATTTGCATAGAGGAATTATAAGGGTAAAGTTTGAATGCCCATGTTGTGGTCTCCCCTACAATGACAGAATTCATGCTCATTATAATAGAATGTCATACAATAGAATAGGATGGAGATGATAAAAATATATGGTAGAAATCATAAACATTTCTAGATAAAGCAGAAGATGTTTTTGATCAAAATGTATTTGTTGGATCTGAAATAACTTCTGTGACCTTGTTGTCCTTCATCTCAGATACTCTAATCAGAAGAAATAATCTGCACAAGAGACAATTGATATAGTCCTCTCTAGTCTAAATACAGGCACAGGGTGATGTTAAACTATTGTTAGAGCACATCATTGCCTGAATTTAGTCTACAATACTAAAGCTATAATATCTGCTAAGGCAGTGAAACATAATGTTGAGGGAGGTTTTAAGACTTGTTCTAACAAACAGTTTTTGAATAGGTATTACTCTTGGAGAAAAAGGAAACACTGAATTTTTATTTAACTTATGCCTCCCTCAAATATCTTCGAATAAACATATGGATCCACAGTAGTTTTATTTATGAAACTCACTTTCATACTTTGTAAATGTATGGAAATAGTTAAGAACATTTCTAAATTTAGGGTAAGACTTTTTAAAGCACTTAATCCTGAGCTGATGCTGCCAAGTTTTCCACATCAAACACTTTTGATCACCTCTCTTCTGCTTCTTAAGCACTCCCTTTAAGTCAGTGTTAAAACTTCCTTTGACTTTAATGGGGGAAGAGTTAGGCCAATACTGTGGGCTTTTGAAAATCTCACTTTATGTGGATTTAAAAAAATATTATTCAATTATTCATAATGAAAAACCATAGATTTAACTGTAAATTTGGGCAGTTCAATGATTTCAAATATCTGATGAAATTTGTCTCACCCAAGTTTAGGTTTCAGAAAATTGGGTGTCCAAGTCAAGGCCAGCCATCATGCTGTTCAAGACAAATCTTCCTACTGAAGTTGTCCAGCAAAGAACAGAAGACACAATTAATTATTTAAGAGGTAATAACTGAATTAATTTTCCTACTCATTGTAAAAAAAAAAGGATTTCTGTTATGATAATCTTGACATTTTTAGGTGCAGGAATCTGCTTTATAATATTGTCAATTTAAACAGACACAAATGAGCAAAAATTTCAGATGTTGGTTGAATTAACAAATAACTGTGTGTATTTTGCTTAAAGAATATCATATTCTACATACATTATAGAGTGTTTCAAAGCCAGTGTCCTGGAAGAGAGATTAATATATATCTGAATAATTTACTAATTATCCTATTATTTCTATAAATTTGGCAAATGTAAGAAAAATAATACTGAATAATTTATGTAGTGAATTTTATAGAATTCGTCAAGTAATATTTAATCTGATTTTCTCACGGATAGCTGTGGTCTGGAGTAAAACTCATCATATAAATTCAAGACCAGAAACATCTGATTTTATCAAAGAATGACTTAAATCTGCATTTTGGTTTGTGATAGATCTGTGCTGCTTACTGGTCTGGGAATAGGACCCTCCTTGCACAGTACTGTACAGTTGCAACTAACTGCAAGTTCTGTAGATACAGCATAGAGGAGTGGAATCTACTCACTTTTCCCTTGAGCACCAGAGAACTTATGTACTTACCGAACAGGTGATTTTTATATCTTTCATGCTGGCTACTACCCAGTGACAACCGGTCTGTTCTAAATCTGGCTTACAGTTCCACTTGAATTCTGAAGTTCTAATTGCATGTAACATGAGTTTTGGGAATTTTATAGTAGGATAGCTTTTTATTTATCCTGACTGCTGACTTTTCGGGAGAAGAAAAGACATTTTTTTGCTAATGGTAATTTGTCAAATAATAACTTTAAAACACTGTGCTCATTGAGCTGTGTCTTATTTCATTATTTTAGATGGCACAGACTATATTTGTAAGCCTGTTAGGTGTTAAGTTTCAGAGAGGATTTCAAACTTCTAACTCCAGAAAATCAGTTGATGACCACATGAGAAGAAAGGATAACCAATTTGCTGAAAAATAATGTAGCCAATTGCTATCTAGTAAACAGTTGTAACATTTTTAAAAGATAAGCTTTCCTTTTTTTCCTTCCCACCCTCCACCCTGATAGCTTTACGATTACCTAGAACTCTACATTCATTAATTTAATGTATAAATGAACAGTGTTTAGTCTTTTGTACACTTTTTGTAGTTCAAATCTGGAAACTGTTTAGCATTAGAAAATAACACGTTGCAATATGGAAAAATATAATGCTAATGAAATCTGATAGATGGCACTGTTGCATTGTTGATAAACTATGAGCCTGACTCCTATGTTGCTAGTATTCAGAAGGATGTTATTGCTTATTAAAGAACTGTTGCTTTAGAAAGCTTGATAGAAACACATTTATTTCAGCCTGTATTTGCTCAGTAGTGGGACTCAATGTATTGGTCTGGTTGCTGGTCTGTAATTCTCTCCTTTTCATTTGTTCCAGGGCATCTCTATATCCCATTAAGGCTTGCTGTGCTTATACCAAGGTTTGTGGATATTTCTCAGCTCACATGGCTTCTGGTTAGAGCAGAGATTTTATGAACAAAAACTTTGTTTCTTGCTTCATTTGTTATAAGTCAGAGCATTAAACATTGCATTACACATTCCTTTCATATTCTGTTAACTCTTTCTTTAAGGTCTTAAGAATGACAACCAACTCCTGTGGGATTGCCGGTACTTACAGATGAATTGACTATGATTATCTGAAGCAAATTAAAATAACTTGTCTAGCTTTTGTACTAACTTAAGATCAGACAAATGCAAGAGCACTGTTGGAACTAGTCCAGGTAAATCCGTTGAATTTCATTTGAACTAAAACCTAATGCAGCTTTTGAAGGAATATTAGAATGAGAATTTTCTTGGTGTATTATCTGACATGCAACTTGGACTATAAGTTGCATGTCAGATAATCCATCCAAAAAAAGGATGCCAAACAGTGAGCAGCAATGAGCGGATTCATCTATCCTTAAATATATAACAATGTTGTTGAGTAAAAGCTACATTAAAGAGTTATTTTATGTACAAGAGGGATTCTGTTATTGAAAAATCTTCATACTGGTTGTGAATTCTATGATTGTTATGGCAAAAACTAAAGCTAGACAGAGACTTGTTGAACATCTGCTTTTTAAAATTCATTCTGTTTGTGCTGTGTCATTTATTCCCACTCTTAGCACTGCAGTGAATAAAATTCCTCAATAAACTTCTAAACATATAAACATGTAGCATTATTAAATAGTTGCTCAATTTTTTCTATTTTAAAATTGACAGTTGTGCAATTTCTGTGATTTCAAATAATAGTGAATATACCTAAAATCAGTAAATGCAGTCATCCACCTTAGAAGATCTAAGCAGCACACTGAAGGATGTAATGGATTTAGGAAGGTAGAGTTGCTATTAATTGCTTAACTTGAAATGTATCATGCACTACTAAAATTTTCCCTTATGATAATGAAAAAATCAATGTGACAACAACATTAGTGATTATCTTCTTTCAGGTCTGAGGTATATGGGAAATATGGGGACAGCTCTTCCCTATTGTAAAGAAAAACTGAAAGAAAAATGTAAAGCAAAAACTATCCCTGAAATTTTTCTCCTGGAATTCTTTTCTCCCTTTCATTTCTTCAAAAAGCAAAAGATTTGTTCTGCTGGCAAAAAATTACAGGGACTGTAAGAATTTGAAGGCTGTTGCGAAGCCCAGGTATGTCTGTGATGGTCGTTTGCCTGCACATTTTCTCTCTGTACTGAGCACCTTTTGTTCCCTGTCAGCAGAGCATCAGCCGACCTCTTCTTGCTCGGTAGCAGCATCTACCTTGGCCTTGAGTCTTAAATGGTTTTGGAAGTCCATGAAGGTGTAAATCGGAAGAAAGCACTGTTATTTTCCTGTGAAATAGGAAATGTGATGCTACAAGTCTTGTTTTAAGTTGAGGCTGCCTCCTGGCCTGTGCATTTGGCCTTTGGTCACATGCACAATTTTTGGGTATACACAGTTCCCTGTGTGAGAGCAGAAGAATTAAGGTACACAACAATTCCTGCCAAGGCTTTTTCATTTCTTGTATGTACATCCCTTTACACAGAATTCTTAGTGGAATGAACTAATACTAATTTTAATAATAACTAATACTCATTTTAATAACTAATACTATTATAATACATATTAGAGATTAAAAAAATATGCTAGTCAAGTACAGGAATAAATCATGAGGACTATACATACATCTCAGTGAAGAACAATTTATTTACTTTGAGTCAAGTCACCTAGAGAGAAGTACATTTTATTGCAGCTAGAAGTATTTGTGCAGAAATAGAGTATGCCTATTATTTATGTCTTACAAACATTTATAATTTCGTGGCTGCACCAAGTTATCAAGCTATTCCAAGAAAACAAAGGACTGCACCTAATTCAGTGATTCTGTTCCAAGAAAATCCTCTAATGGTACCACATGATACAGCAGGTTTGAACTTTTGATGAAATGAAAAATAGTTTTGCTGATGAATTTTGCTTGTTTTATTTCTGGAGATATTTTTTATTCAAAAATTAGCCTTTAATAGAATAAAAATGGGTTATTGGGGGAATATCAACTGCATGTGGTATAACTCCTTTTTAATAGATCAGATTTGTTCTAAAAAATATCCCTGAAAAAAATGCAATTATATAATTTATGAATTTGGTGTTTTGAACATTTATGCATTTTAAAAAGTAGCCTGAGAAATGCCAGTTTGTGTCTGTTCTTCAACTGAAATTATATTCCAAAAATGGACTCCAGTAGACAAAGGTTTTAATCTCCACAAGCACACGTAATAGATACCTCTCACCTGAATGTATTCTAGATGACCAATTGCACCATTTGAAAGGCACTGATGTCTCAACTGCTTCCATAACCAGATGCTTAATGTTCAGAAAAAAAAGCAGTAGTAGTAGATTTTTTAAAAAATCTACTCATTTAGGTGGAATAAAACAGGTTCTAGGAGTGATTGGGAACTACTTCACTGCCTGTAAGAATTCATCAAGGCAATCTTTTTGTCTAATGATCCAGCCATGGTTGTAAATTACAACACCATTGTAGTTTCAGCTGGCTTTTTTTCAACAAAAGAGGGAAAAAAAAGAGTGCCTTAAGTTATAAAATTATCTGTTATTTAAAATTATGTTTTAGTAATTTTAAAGATTTGAATTCTATTTACTTTCCATTGATATCTCTATTTGTCATCTCAAAAACATTTTATCCTTCCCTTGAAAGCAGATAAGGCTTGAGATGTCTTTGTTCTGTACTTTAAAAAAGGGAAGATGAGCTTTCCAGTATCTTATGTCAGAGATTCAGATGATTTACAAGAGATTGCATGTAAGAAATTCTGTTTAGAACTTTTTTCAAATAGTCACACAAACGTTTTGTTTACATAAATGAAAGAAAATGGGAAACTTAATATCAACATGATAACTGTGTCCCACTGCATGAATAGGGTAGAGATGACAAATATATGATAGAAATCATGAACATTTCTAGATTAATTTATTGAAAGAAGATATTTTTGCAAAAATGAAGAGAGGGGCTCAAAAGATGGTGAAGTTGGATGGTGCCAGGAAAATCTTTGCTCTGTTGAGGACACACAAAGCTGTAAAGTACCTCAGTGAGAAACACAGTGGAACTGTTAGAACCACAAATCAGAATTAGGTACAAAGAAATATATTTTCATGATTTGAGCCTTCAACAAAACATAATTAGTACTTTTACTTACGGAAGGAAAATACTGACAGTTGGATGTGAGACAGCTTCTTACAAAACTCATGATTTTGGGAGGATGAGTATCCAAAAACTTGGATATTCTATTATACACCTGATTTGGAGATTATCTTCCCCTTGAAAAATATGAAATGCAAGAAACAATTTCTTGCTGTTTTAAAAATTGTAAGCCACTTGAATGAATCTAAAAAGTACATCTACTTACTACTTATCTAAGAATTAATAGAAATAATTTGCCACTGGCAAACTTTATTCTGAAAAATTTTCAGCAAACATTATAGACTAAAGCATTACCATTTCAGTTCATTTTTTTCTCTTAGGAATGCACTCACGAATGTATGAAAATACTTTAAAAATTACATTAGTCAATCCATGTTCATTTAATCATCATTATTAGAAAAATGTGTATGAAAAACATTTGCAGAAAACATATGTTTGCAAAGACTGAAGCTTGAAATAAAGCCCTCTATTATTCAGACTGAATTGAATCAGACATAGTATCATACTTGATATGTATTTCTAGATTTTTTTTTCTTTCTACCTTGATGTTTTAGTGTCCATTTTCCCAGTGAAGATCCAGGGGATGTAACCACTTCTAGAAATAAGAAATAAATTTCGATTTTATTATTAAACATAAGCTGCTATGGGATTGAATGATTAGCATTAAGAATATTCAGATGGATATTTAATCTAACCTTGCCATGTGCTGCAGTTTATTTTAGCAACCTTTTTTAGTTATGGATTAGAATATTTCTGCTTGTGATATAAGTGGTTGAAACAATAGAAAAAGCTGCTGAAAAATTCCATGTTACTATATTTTTAGAAGGAATAAATAGCCTTTGTGTAAATATTTCTCATTTTCTCCATTGTTTACTTTATACCTTTATACACTTATACTTAGTGATTCTATTTAAAAACATGATTTTGAATAGTTAACGATTTTGCCCTTTATCCAGGCCTAATAAAACCACTTGGTTATTGAAAATCGTTTTTATTAGACATCTTAGAAAAAAGTTACCATATAAAAACATATATAATCTTTAAAAATAGGTGACTTTTTTTCCATGAAAAAGGAAAAGATATAAAATATATAAAAATATGTTACAAGATTTTTTTCAATGAAAAGATGTAATCTCATTGTAATTAATCTCACAATGTGTCTTTTCAATAAGTAGTCATGCTTCAATTTCGTGTATAAGGAGAAAATCTATTGTATAATGCCTCATCTCAGGATTCAGAATTAAGAAGGATATATTTGCTGAGCAGTAATACTTCAAACTCTATTACTTTTTCTGTTGTAATCCTTTTATGACTTTTTCATAAGAAAAAGAAAACCACAGTTGTTGAATAATAAGGTGTGGTCTGAAAAAGAGAAATATTCGTACGTGACTGAATATTTGATACACACTGTCTTAATTTCTACTTAAGCCAGGGTTGGTTTGTTTTTTTTTTTTGGTTGGTTTTGGCTTTTTTTTTGTTTGTTTGTTTGTTTTTTCACTTTATAAACTCTCTTGAAGCTAAGGGAATATTCTGTAGGAGCAAATGGCTGTGCAACAGTCCAGGCTCCCATCATCCATTTGTGAGTCAGTTCTTGATCCTTGCTTTGTAATAAAACATTTAGTCACCTTTCCCCCAAAGCTTTACCAAGACAAGTTTGATTTTGGTGTAAATAGTGACATTATTGAGTAGCAAATAATCACCATGACTCCTGTGAAACCTGAAAGTCAGTCATTTCTCATAGGAAGGCTGATTGATGCCTTCCCTTTTCTGCATCCAGAAAAAGTGCCAGTTATTCCCACTAGCACACACAAACACATACACTTATGCTACATCTCCTTTAGAATTAGAAACTTGACCATTAAATTAAAGTTTAAAAGAATTAACTAAAAAATGAATGAAACCATTTGGCATGGAATCAAGATAAATGTGAGGGTTTTGAGATAGAATGAATAGACTTGTCTGGTGAAAGTGAAGGAGGTAACATTAGTGTGGGAGAGACTTTGGACTGAAAGAGGCTGAAGGAAAATGGCCCTAGCCTGGGAGTTGTGAAAGACGTATAGCAGGTCAGGGATAAGATTTCAGGATCGGAAGGAATACTATCTTTGGGAGCAAGAAACTCAATCCTAGACTGGCTTCAGTTGTGACCTACAATCCCACCCTGGATTAGGGTTTGTGTTAGGGCAGGTCGTTCAGAACTTCCTTGGTCTTGAAACATTGACTCTGGGCGCTTCTCACCTGGACCTGTTTTGAGATAAAGATGAGAAGCCTCTTCTCCCTGCAAGGGACTGTAATTCCTCCCTTACTCTTCAGCACCGCAACACGTATGAGCACCTAGCACTGCTGTTCTTCTTCTAGCCTTGGGTGGTTTCTTTTGCTAGAATAAAAAAATACCTTTAGTTAGAATCTCATAGAAGCTTTACAACATTAAAAATGCCAAAATAAACCCCAAACCAAAATGATGCACTAAACTTTGCCAGTAAAATATCTCACCTTTCTAAGAAAAAATATATTAAATCTCCTAAAGGGAATTGTATTGAAATAAAAGCTCTGACTTCCATATTTTTGAAAACTGCAAGAATAGAGGTGATGGCAAGAAATAGTCATAGCTGTCAGGAGACTAAACTACCCTAAAGACCCCCAGATTCTATGAAATAGCAACAGACACTGAAAGAGTCATGGCAAAGCTGACAGATACACAATGCAAGCAATTTACTGATTATCTGGGGAAGATAACAAAACACCTGCTGCTTACTAAAGTCCACTAGCTATCAGCATTAGAGAAAAAGAAATTCAAAATATTCTCCTCATCTGCCTCTATGTATTTTATTTTATGATGCACTTCCCTATAATTTTAACAGAGAATAATAAATATAATCTAAAATCTAGAATATCTAAAATCTAGAATATCTAAAAGCAATTGTGAGAAGATAAAGAACTGGACACTGCAATTTTCAATATGAATCAAGAGGGTGCCACTTTATTGTTTTCTTCTAACCCTAATATACAATTTCTCTACCCCTACATGCAATCACGCAACTTTTCATTGGTACAAGCCTTCTTGCATGAGGCAAACAGAGTTCCATGGCGTTCACCTATCACCTTCAGCTCTTCTTGTCTTGCCCCTTGTTTTCTTGTTAGGCCACAGCTGTTCTTGTCTCTTTCAAGGTGACTTCAAGGGCAAAGCTACAGGCCTAGCTCAGGCTCATAAAAGTGTTCATATCCCTTTCCTGGCTCGTTCACTACATGTTCATCTTCCTCTAAAAACATTCCCACACAATTTTATACATGCCATTTGGCATATATGAATGCAAATGAATGACACAAATGATTATTTAAACTTGCTATTCTGAGAAAAGAAGGCCTTTAAAAATCTGTTTTGGATAAGCTCCTCTAAGAAGAACCATTTTAAGTCTCTGATCTGCCCGTTCTAGAGACAGCATGGTGCATTTATCATAACTTAAAGGAAGGGTGTGTTTATGGACTTTTCTTTCAAACAACAGAATTAGAAGAGAACAAAAAAAGAGCTTAAGAACATTTGTAGGCTGGATTTTTGTACCCACATTTATTTCAAGTCACACTTCTGACCATGAATCTGAGTGCTGCTGGAATTATTTTAGAACACTGGTCTGTACCTGACATGTGAATGAAGATATCAGCATCTGGACTGTGCTCAATGAGTGTGGAAATATTTTACTTAAAATGTTTAAAGCAGAAAAGCATAGGAGAAGACCCCAACAACTTGCTTGCATAAGCAGAAACTGCAAATGCTTTTTGACCTTGAATACTACTGTTTTTTTGTAATATTAATCAAGAGAATCACAGGGTATGAGGTTGGATTAAGCACTTCCTTAAGAATGTCTTTTTTTTTTTCCCTATAAAATTCCCTTTTAAAGTGTGTTCATCAAAGTCTTTCATCAAAAAGATAAAACTTTTTTTTATTAATATTAGTAATTTAAATATAGTTGTAAATATGAATTCATTTATGCACTGAATTTTAGCTGTGCTCTTAGGTTGTAGTTTATATCCATGAAATTTGAAATTACACTGATTTTAAGAACAGTGAAAATTTATCACTTAACTAGTGAACAGTAGAATCACAGTTGTACTAACAGCATTCTTGGCTTTTATGGTGTAAGCAATACGATGAGACCAAGGGCCCCTAACTGGTAATTTTCCATGGGGGACAGTACTGGTGTCACTGCCCAGGCGCTCACAGTGGAGCTGTGGGACAGCCTCTGTGAGGAGAGGATGGGGTTGCCCTGAGAGGATTCGAGCCAGCCCCAAAATAGACCCACCACTGGCCAAAGCTGGGCACATCAGCAGTGCTGGTGGTGCCTGTGTGATAATATGTTTAAGAAAGGGTGAAAACAGCTGTGTGTCAGCTCTGAAAGAGGAGTGAGAAAATGTCACACAGCCATCAACATATCAAGGTCAGAGAAGGAAGTGGAGGAGGAGGAGCTTGAGGCTCTGGAGCAAAGATTTCCCTGCAGCCCATGGAGACATGTCTGTGGAGCAGGTTTATCCTGAAGAACTGTAGCTCATGGCTGGACCCACACTGGAATAGGGGAAAAGTGTGAGATTGAGGAAGCAGCAAATAGGAGCTGTAAGGACTGCTCCATTCCCTGTCCCCCTGCACTACTCAGGATGGGAAGATGTTGAAGAATAAGGAATGGAGATGTGAAACTGGGTGGGAGAAAGGTTTTGTTTTAATTTTTATTTTTGTTTCTTGTTACACTAATCTATTTTTAGTGGCAACAAATTAATTTTCCCCTAGTCTTTATGTCAATCCTTGAGATTTTTCATCATGTTTTCTCCCCTGTGCTCTTGGTGAAGAAGGGTGAAGGTGCATTTGGGTGGGCAGTTGGCAGGTGCTGGTCATTGTCAACCCACTGCAGGTAGCAATGTTTTCAAGTTTTTCTTCTAATGTTTCTGTAATTGCTGTGTTTTAACCCTGGTTAATTGTGCCTAATTCTTAAATTCAGTCAATACCATGGAGCAGTCCTCCCACATTTGGAGCACAAAGGTTCAAATTATATTTGTAGACAGAGTGACAGGGCAGGTCTCTTTCTCTTGGCAGTGCTCAAAGTGCCTTAACACCTACCTGTTATTATAGCTAGGCCTCACTGACTGCTTCCTTCACTGTCATGGAAATTTTAGATGCATCAAGAATAGAAAGTTAGCATTAATTTGCAATGAAAATGCTGTTTTTCATTCTCCCAAATGTGTTAGTGGGATTTAATATAGTTCTAGCTGCAGCTGCAAACAGAATCCCTTATAATGGTTTACTCTGCAGCCGGGTTTCACATGCCCTGTGTAGGAGAGTTCTTAGAGAGTTGCAATTAATTTCTTTAAAGGTGATTGTGTTTCTTGGCACACAGTTATGAAAAATACAAACTGGCTTTTTGGTGTCACTGTGGTTATGACTAAATAGCTAGTGTTGAATGGTTTTATATGCTGGCACAAAGTACTTGGTGCAGTGCTATTGTACTTGATTCTGTGTTATTCCTGCCTTGGCAGTGCCCCCACTCTGTCAAAACAGGTGTATATTGCACATTACAAAATACAGTTTCTAAAACTGACTTCAGTGAAAAAAATTTCTTAGATAATGTGGCCCTTACTTTACTTCCACAGGCATTAAATGCCTCCCCAGCACAGCTGTTACCTCATTTGTAATATGTTATCCTTATTATTCATATTACAGTAGTGCCTGAGCCAACAGAGAAGAGTTTTCTTTGTTCCAGATGTGATATATATAGAATAACAGACAATCACTTGAGGAGCTTACAGTAGGGATTGCAGAGGCTTTAGATACCATATACGAGGTATGACAAACTGTCCCAGTCTGAGATTCACTAAGAGTCAACTCAGTGACATGTCCCTTCACAATGAGCCCCCTGTTACTCCACCTGACACTGCTGTGAATATTCATTCCAATTCTACAGCCAAGGCCAGGAAAAGGCATAGCACACACATACTGGTGGCATTAGTAGATGTTCTGTTCTGTGCTCTTTATTGCTTTTTTACTCTATTTTAAAATGGAAACAAATACATATGCATAGGTAGACACTTTAAACTGAGCATATGTTTAACGGAATTTCTTCCTATTTTCTGTAATCAACAGGAATTCTGACTTCATTGACTAATATTTGAGCAATGTGAAGTCCACAATGATCTATTTCTGACATCCTGGATTTAAAAATAATGTACTTTAACACTTAAATATTTTTCTTTGCCTTTCTAAGTAATAACAAGAAGAGTTATTAATATTCTGGAAAAGCACAACTGTTCAAATTTGGACAAATACATAAACAGGATTTAAAAGGCGAGAATTATTGATGTCAATAAATAAATTCTTCATCAGTGTTACCTGACTGTTTATAAATCTGGGCAATCATTTTCAAAAGTACTTTTCAGATAAACTACCTAAATTTAGAGTTGAATTATTTTCTGCCATACTGGAAACACAGAAGAGATAATTCATAATGTTTCACAACTTAAATGATTATTTAATGGAGAATGCACAAGATTGAAAGCTTTTTTCCACATTCTCTTTGGCATATTGATAAATCATGCAAGTAGTTTTGTATCCTAAATGTATTTTTCTACAGTGCATGTAGAATCACCTTCGGTTTACAGTTTTTTTGGTGATTAAAAATTACATTTTTCTTCATGGTTAAGTATTTCTTTATCCCTCCTTCCACATAAGGAGGAAGGAGGGATAAAGAAATACTTAACCATGACGTTAAAAAAGTGTAACAACAAAAGTCAGACAACAGCTTCAGGCTTTCCCATGTGAAACCACCCTGCTCCTAATAACTTTTCTGCTTGTCTAATTCAGAATCTCCATCCTAAATAACAATAGTCCCTTCACTTATGGAAAATATACTGTAGCCATTCTGGGGGGAAAGAAATTAACAACAGCTAGATGAGGAGACTAAACCCTTCATTTCCAAACTTGTCTCAAATTAGTGTGCTCCAAACAGAATGCATCAAACATCCATGCCGCAAACACTACACAGGGAACACAGGGGAAGTTGTAGCTACACACAAACACAAGATGATTCAGGTATTCTGCTGTGTCCTGTGCAGCAGACTAGCTTGGGATTTGTACTATACATAAAAATAAACACATGCAGTGCAACACAAATATCCAGGAGAAGCTGGAACTGTCTGATTAAACAACATTTTTCTTATACAAGAACTAATATACCTTAATTTCTCCTGGCTGGAAGCCTTGCAGTGGCATTGTGTAGGGACATACTGCTCTTGTATAAAGCAGTGATTTGTAGCTTCTCACCCCATGGGGTAATAATACTTACCTCAGACATTCCTTTTCATTAGGCTCTGCTAGAATCATCCTAATGTGCATTGTGGAAAAAAGACTTTCATAGGTTTTTGGCTACAAATTTGGAAGGTTGATGTATTTAAATTGTGACTATGCATCTTCATTTAACCACTGGATTCCAACTTAAGCCCTATATGGTTAAAATCTTGAACAAGATGCAGTTGCAGCTGTATATATAAGCTCTCTGACTTAGTTGAGAGATTTCGTGTATTTAAAACCTTCTACAAAGTACAGCTTTAGCCTATTAGAAAAGTCAACTATCTGAAGCTTTGAACTTTTGAAAAGAATCTGTAATCTTTTTATCTGATCTTTATCTCTTTCATTTGATTGAATGTTTACAAAAGGAAAATATGGATCCAACATTACACTGGAACAAAATCCGTGGTATTGTATTTCCTCCAGAAATGACAACAAAACCAGGAATTCTTTACACTTTCATACCCTATCAGGAAAGCTATGGGCAGGTGCGCACAAATCAGCCTGAACACAGCCTATATGATATCTCTGTTCACTTGCAGTGCATCTTTAATGTGTTTGTGTTTCAGTCTAGTAGCTTGACTGTACCACATGAAAACATGCCAACTCTGTTTTAAAACTGGCTTGCCTGGGGACAGACAGCAGTTTAGCCATGATAACTGTGGCTTTCTGTGCTCAGCAGCACCTTATATGTGCCTTTCTTAACTCTTGTAGCTGAATCCTTTGGTACCTGAGCCTGTCTAGATCAAAATTTGCTACAAAATGTCTAGACAAAGGTGCAGAGTAGACTACTGGAAAAGCAAAATCCTGGTTTGCAATAATATGTTTCTGTCTGTTCTTTAACTCCGTGGGTGCTATTTTCATTCCTTTTGCATTTCAACAAGGCTTTCAACATATGCTTGATACATAATTGAGAGCACTAAAGGCAATGGCTGCAATGCATATAATAGCTAACCTGGTATTGTGTTCTGGGGCATTAATATGCAAGAATATCTAGCAGTAACCATTACAAAAGGAAAGCAGTCTTTGTTTTAGATGGATATTGCAGTAAAAAATATATAAGGGAAATGTTCCTTAAATAAAAGTTTTATTAGTTTTACCAGCACTCCACCTTTAAATACTGTAAGTGATAAATTTGAAAAAGACTTAATGTTTTTCTATTAAGCTGTTATGACTCTCTTCATCTTTTCACAATGTAAGAGTTTGCAGACAGAATACTAAAGACAACTGTGGATCATTGCTAATTCTGTTAACTGGATGATTAAAATGACAAGAACATCTGCAAACAACTGTTGCTAGTAGTATTGCTGTGCCTGAAAGCTCTGCTGTTGCTAAAGATCTGACAGTGTTTCCATTACTAAATCTCATTGTAATCCTCATTGGGTTTAAACCTGGAATTCATATTCTCAGTCCAAAAGACAGTTTTTTGACAACATTTGGAATTAGCCATATTTTAGTTGCAAAAAAGTGAGAGTTCCACAAACACTTGATATCTTTTAAGATACTTTGTATGTTCTAGAAGGCTTTTAATGCTTCTAAAATTATTCAAGTCATAACGTTTTTATGAATATCATGCATTCTTGGTTATCCTGAGTAACAGAAAAATGTGACCATTTGAAATGGCAAAATATGCAAAGCATGTGGACATAGATTCTGTAGATATTTACACCTGTACTTAATTTTTTAAACAAGAATACACCCTCCCTGTTGATTTAGTGAAGCTGTTCAAGCACAAAAATTTAAATGAACATGCAGATATTTTTTGGTGGTCAGTAAATTGCCCTGTTTCTCCTGCAGAACTTTATTTTAATCTCTCTGGAAGCCAAACTGCCTGCTAAGAATCATGCTTAATAGAGTCTGATTGCACACACTGATTAACCTCAGTAAGACTCTGATTTCACTGTCTAGATGAGACAGATAATATCACTGTTTTTTTATTTCATAGCCTACAGAAAGCTGCTGCAGAAGCCTACAAACAAACTGGTGTCCTTTTCTGAATTACAGATTTGTATTTAATGGACTTTCCAGCATAAAGGCATATGAATATTCTTTTGATACATGTCAGAACCTCCGGTTTCCCAAAGACATTTTTTTATATATGGAAATATCAGGCTTCCTTTTTTCTTTGGAGAAAACAGGCCAAGAGGATTCTTATTGGTTTACTAATCTAGTTGTGAAATGCTGGTGATCTAACTTAAAAGACCATATTTCCAGAGATTCCTAGCACATGAGCCAAAATAAGACTAGAAAAAAGACAATAATTTTTCCATTTCATTATTGACACTATGCAATAAAAGAAAGTTTTTCATGATTTTTTTCGGATAAATTGTCACATTCAGATTCAAAGTATATCCTAATAAGTCACCCAAATATAAATGTATGAATTGTACTGTAAAGCACTTTGTGTTAATAATAGGAGATATAAACCTCTTACCAATTCAAATTTGTGTGCAGTTCTGCTGAAGATTTACTTTAAAAAGTGAGGATTTAAATGGAGGACAATTTGCATCTAGTTCAAATGATAGCTGAGAACAGCTGATATATACAGAAAATATAAAAGAACTGTTGTTCTAGTCTTGTCAACACATGGACTTGATCCATAAGAGAGTGAAAAAAATTGTCACTATATGGTTTTGAGTCACTAATTCAATTTTATTTGCCATAGTTACAATATTCAGGCAAGTGACCATCACCCCTTTCTTAAATATAAGCAGCCATGAATGTTATTTTATAGGGGGACTGTAGCTCTGCTTGCAGATATCATCTAATCCTGATTCTCCTAGACACACCTCCTAGGAAGACACTGAGCTTGCATATTTGTACTTCAAAGTATTAGCACAGCTTCCAGCGCTGTCACATAGTGAGGAATCTTGTCAAAATTGAAAAATCTAATCTTGTAATAGGCAGATTATACAAATACATTTAATTCCAGGTAAAATTAGAAAACCTGCAGTGTTCTTTGCAACTTTAGATTTTTTTTGCCATTTTGTGTTACTCCAGCAATATGAATTTAAAATCACAGTTAACAATGGTTGTATTGGGTCAAATTTTCTTGTATATTATATTTCAATCAGTTTACCACTTTTCATGGGGTTAAGATGTCTTATAATTGTGTGATCATGAATATTTTTCCATGTAATTTCTTGATCAAGTGTTGATAAAGAGTACTTTTTAAGTTTCATCTTGAGTAATTTTTATTTTTTTTTTCGGCTAAAATGTCTTTAATGAAGGCTAAGTTAGTGAGGAAAACATCTGCAAGAAGAAACTGTAATCAATTTCTGACTCTTTTTAGTTACCACCATTTGTTTCACTGTTTCCAAATGGGCCTTGCATTCCAGTGCTTTCCTATGCATTGGTCCTTGTGCTTTGACCTTGGCTTCAAATTCTCCCACCAGCCTTTCTGTAACTTGAAACAAGGATTACAAGCCTATTACTAAAATTTTCATGGGGAAGTAGAAATACATTGATGATTTTGAAATCTAAGCACATAAATTGTTAGGAATAATCCTCTCTACAATGACAAAGGTTCCAGAACTGTTTTTTTCTAATCTGCTTTCTTATTACCAGGACACATTGTAAGTAATATTCTGCAAACAGAATGAAGGTACTCAAAGAAATACTGATTTAAATTATCTTACTTCATGTAACTGGGTTGCTAAGCTGCTTGGCCTTCATTTTGTTACCACTCAGTAGAAATGAGACGACTGCACAGCAGCTTTCTCATTTAATGTAGTTTTTTGGTCATTGTTCATATGACTAAATTTGTTCTTAAGTGTGAGGAGCTTGTTTGTATCTTGGCAAAGTCCAGCTTTTTGTATTGGTGGTTGTTCCTCAGTGGAGCAGGAGCAAGTGACTGCTATGCTTGCTGGTGCAGAGGAGAGGGCAGATGGGCTAGAAAAAGGTAAAATCAGTTACTATAATTTGAAGAATCCAGGATAAACCTATGTTGTGACAATCCTATACAGTCTGGGTAGCATACTGAATCTGAGTATGCTAGAAACTGAGTTTGACATCACATAATTTCTATATTTTTTTGTTATTTCTTTGTTGCTTGTTTCTTTGTCTGGTTTTATGGATTTTTTTTAACTGAATTATTATTGTAGGAAAAACTCTTAGATAATGGTGCACACTAGTTCAGTCTGTGATCAGGATACATTTACTATTGTCAAACACTGCTTTTGGGATTTTGGAGGGAAAAGTGCTTTGCAAAGGCAGGCATTATTTAAAGGGGACAAGTCTATTTTCTTTGTAATGACTTCCCTTCACTGTGTAATTTTCTACTTTTTTTTTTCTTTTAATCAGACTTCAAGTCTGATATCAAACTACCAATACAAGGGTATTGTCAAAATTGGTACTATTTTGTCAGAAATGGATATATAAATGTACTGAAGGTTTATGCAATTGACAGTTGAAGTTTTATACACATAATCCTCATTGCAAGTAAAATATAGATATGTAAAATGTTTTATATTTACATACATACTATAGTATGACAAAGTAAAATGCAAAAAATATTTTAATTTCTAAACAAATGCAGAATTCTTTTTTGAAAAAACAAGTAGAAAACTATTTAATATATTGTGTTATGGTATAACTGGATAATCATCCTGACTCCCAATCTGAGATAAGCAATTTTTCACTGCCTTTGAATATGATGCTTGAAATAAGTAATAAGTGAAGGATGAAACCCGAAAAGAAATCTAAGCTTAAACTCATGCAGATCTATATAGAGAGTTAGGAGTCTGTATGCTTTGATGTTGCTTTAATCCACTTTTCTCCAGCTGTCAGATATTAAACATCACGGGGCACATCATGAGCTCATGTAATTTGTTATAGTGCTATTGAAAGTTAATGGAGCTGGAAGGCCAGCTGAAGGTCTGGCCCTATGATGCTTCAGCTAGTGTACACAAGTCTGTAGAGCTGAGCTATTACAAGTCTTTTCCTCAGGAACGCCTTTCTTAAACACTTTTCTACTTGCATTTACAACGGATATATCGCATCAGATTTGAGGAAAAAGGGTGATGTCTTCCACTAATTAGCTACCATAGAACCAAATGAAACCTGAATTGCAAAATGTAGAAGGTCAACTTCTCCTATTCCTATTCTGGCATTCATAGTGCTCCAATTTATCTCATTTAGCAAACAGTAGGAAGCCAGCTTCAACTCGCAATGAAGTTTCATAGTCTAGCAATGGGAGTTGGGCAATAGCTTGTAATGAATCACTACCTCCTACTGTACCATGCTTCTTCATGAGTTGGAGCTTGTGTCACTGCCTCCAGGACAGAGGACAGCAGGAATTCAAAATCCATTTCGAACTGGACTGGAAAAGAATCATGTATAAGTCAACTTTCTGGAGAAAGCTGGTCTTTTATCTGGTAATGTAACTAGGAGTGCTGTCTTTTTCCTAAAAATATACTTGCTGTACTATTAGCAGATAAAATTTTCTTGTATTTCATTAAATGAAATATTGAGGCCAGCAGTGTGAGTTTCAACTAAGCCATGTGCCTGATCCCACACTTCTGTCACAACAAATGCAGACAGGGCCACAGGCTGGGGGAAAGCAGCCCAGCAGAAGAGGAGCTGGGGGTGCAGATTGACAGTGGCTGAACATTGGCTAGCATGTGTGTGAAAAGGCCGATGTCATCCTGGCCTGTGTCACCAATAATGTGGCCAGCAGGATCAGGGCAGGGATTGTCCCCCTGTACTCAGCACTGGTGAGACCATAACTCAAGTGCTGTGTTCATTTTGGGCCCCTCCCTACAAGAAGAACATTGAGTTGCTGGAGTGTGTCCAGAGAAGGGCAATGGAGATGGGGAAGGGTCTGGAGCACAAGTCTGGTGAGGAGTGGCTGAGGGAGCTGGGGGTGTTTAGCCTGGAGGAAAGGAGGCTCAGGAGAGACCTTGTATCACTGTCTACAAGTACCTGAAAGGAGGCTGTAGCCAGGTGGGGATGGGCCTCTTCTCTCAGGCAGCTAGCAATAGCACAAGAGGAAATGGGCTTAAGAGGGAGGCTCAGATTGGACATCAGGAAGAGTTTCTTTGCTGAAAGGGTTGTGAAATGTTGGAATGGGCTGCCCAGGGAGGTGGTAGAGTCACTATCCCCGGTGATGTTCAAGACATGACAGGACCTTAGTGCCATGGTCTAGTTGACAAGGTGGTGGCCACTCAAAGGTTGGACTTGATGATCTTGGAGGTGTCTTCCAACCTAAGTGTTTCTGTAATTCTGTGATATTTTATACTCAGGAATGTTAGATTAACAATGTCTCTGAACGAATATGGTCTGGGGGTATACTCTTTGCACCCCTCCCCTCCTGCTTTGCAGGACATTTGGGTGAGTCACAAGTATTGTGGTTTATGATTTTGTCATTAGGATCTGATCTTTGAAGTCCAGCTTCATAAACATACAAGTGTGTTTTCACTTTGACAGGAATATAGTTCCTGAACTTCATATGTGCTCTTTAATGAAAATAAATGTTTCCATTGGGATTGTAACTTGATTTGTAAATTAATTTTTGATGAGATTATAACTAGTAAGTAGAATTTGAGATTTTTTTTTAATAGTGTTTCTGAAGACCATTAAAACTTTAATTACACAAATTTAGCATCATGATTGAACAGAGTCATACTAGCAAAGGGTTGAGTAAGTTTGTTTGGTCTGTGTCCCATGTTCATTATCTTTAAATACATGTGATGTTTATGAAGGTGAAAGAGAAAAAAAAGAGCCAAGCTCAAGTGTTGTGTATGTCTTGTTTCTCAGCAACTCTCAATATTTTACAGAGATAATAACATCTTGATAATGAAATTGCTTCCACATCTGTGCAATGGTGTCAGCAGGATATTGCCATATTGCATATGTTTAACAAATTACACATAATTTGTCTTTATATTTTCATTATGGAAATTGCATTCATATTATTCAACAAGAAGTACCACCATGTAAGAATGAGACAAGAAAATGGAATGACAAAACTGATTTTGAATATTTGCAAGTTAAATGCATTTTAACAAAGATAATAAAAATCCTGCTTTGGCAAGTTACAAGAGAAATAAGCAAAGCTGACATTCTGAGGAAACTTATTAATGAAAAAATTATTTACTTCTGTACTGTTGGAAGTGTTTATAGCATTAAAAGATAGAAAGGAAAATGCAGTCCAAGGGGAATGCAAAACTTCAAGGTTTGATGAGGAGTGAGACTTGATGGAACAGTAGTGAATGTGCCACAGAGCTTTGGGGCATAATTTGAGTTACTTGAAATTGCAGGTTAAATTTAATTGTGATTGTTATCGGTTGTTTAGTGAAAACTGTTTTTTGATAAGTAAACCTCTATGGGTTTTTTGGATGGAGAAGAGAAGTAAACAAACCATCCCAAGAATAATTTTAAACAGTGATTGGTTAAAAAAATATGGAAAATAGGTTTTCCTCTGTGTGGTGTAATAAAGCTATTTTTCTTTTAAGTAGCTTTAGTCAATACCCTACGTCTGTAACAGATTTTAATTTTTTCTGTTGCTCAAAGTTAACAAAGTACATAGAGCTGATCCCTAGAGGTAAGAACAACAACACCTGAGAATACAGTTCCTTATAGATTAAGGCAGGTCGCTCTGTTTAGATATTTGCATGACTGCATCCTCTTAATTCTTATTCTATCAATTTGCATCCAATTTAGAGTGGTGCCTCAGGTGCTCATTGATTTCTGTTCTCTGTTACCAGTCTCCTTTCTTTCTGGCACTAAATACAAACAAAACATAAAAAATGAAGTGTTCCTTGCAGCTTTTTTCTTTTTTTTTTTTGGTAAATAATTTTGTTACTTGGCATTAATCTAAACTTTTAATTAGTGAAGAAGTATACTGACGAAGGCATCTCTCTTCATGAGGCAAAAGATGGGTAGATACCACAAAGAACAGAAGCTAAATTTGGTGGATAGAGAGGAATATCTCTGATTTCTATGAGCATTCATATTCCTATGTTGACAGGCTCCAGGCAGCAACACAATTTGACAGCAGATGAGGACAGGTTCTGGTCTCAACAAGGGCACCTACTTAATGGTCAGCACTTACAAAGTGAACATAGTTGCAATGCCCTTTGGAGGTTTGGCTTGGCACAAGATGATACCTTCTGGAATTAGAGTCTTTGCATGTAATCTCTAGTTCCCCTCTTGGAGACATCCTTGCTCTCTCCTCTTTTAGGAAAACTATTATCCATAGAAAATTATGGTTTTTCCTCATTGAACGAAATTTTTTGATCTTTGGAAAGACCCAGCAAATCAACCTTCCTTTAATTACTTAGGAAAATTGTTCATGAGCCATAAAAGAGATCATCTAGACTTAGCCAATGGTGATGCCCTATCCTATGTTATGGTCCTGGGCCTAAAATCTGGGGATGGCCCTCCTTGATTTTGTGCTTCTTTGCTTATGCAAAGTTGCCATAGCACTGTTCTCTCTTATGAGCATTGTTTTTGCCACTTTCTGGGGGGCAAAGGTGCATATCCACATCATCCCTCTCCAATGGAGAGTTATGTCAGTGAGGCAGGTGGTCAGAGCCTGTACAGAATGACTGTCTGTTTATTCAGCCCTGGTGAGACCACACAGGGTGTTCTGTGTCCAGTTCTGAGCTCCCCACACAAGAACAACATTGAAGCAGTTCCAGTGAGGAGGGTTACCAAGATACTTAGGTGAGCATATGATGCACAAATAGAGTCTGAGAGGACTGATACTTTTCAGCCTGAAAAGGACAAGGCTAAAGGAAGACCTGACTGCTGTATTTAACTCTTGAAAGAGAGGTTATAGAGAAAATGGAGACAACCTTGGCTTAGAGGTGTATGGTGAAAGGACACGACACAGTGGGCACAAGCTGTAGCAAGACAAAATCTACCTCAAGGGAGGAAAAAATACATTCTCGAAGAGAATGGTTAAGCTGCGAAAAAGGTTGCCCAAGGCTGTGGAGTCTACATCTTTAGGTATATCCAGAGAGTGACTTGACAAAGCCCTTAGAAACTGAACTTTTAAGTTGATCCTGCTTTGTGTAGGGTACGGATAAGACGACCTCCAGATGTCCCCTCCAGCAAAAATTATTTTGTTGTAGTGTGACCTTTCCCATTTCCCAAGCTGTGTAAGGACAGAACAGGGATCTTGTTACCTACCTCAGAGTACATTCTTCCTCTCCACCTGGATAGATTGATATCCCACATAAAGTTCCCAGTGGTACTTCACCAACAGTTGAGCAACAGAGATATGTGAAAGATTATAAATGCCTGATTTTTAACAGATAGCCATCATTATTAATGAGCACAGCCCAAGAAGGGGAAAAAAGAAAGCATTTAAAATTCAAACTAAAGTATAAAAATATTTTCACTGGCTTTGTTATTTTCTTTTCGTGGGGAAAAGAAAAAAAGTGAAAACCAGTGCTATAGCTGTTTTTCCCTGCATATTTTATTCGTCATTACCTGCATATGAATTGTGCACAAATAAAGAAATAAGGGACATGCAGTACAATTGTTAACACTTCAAAGAAGATTCTCCATCACTATGGGAGGCATCAGACATATTCCACTCCTCAAAATCCTTGACAGTTAAGATCTGCAGCATAAAATTCAACCAATGGCTTTCAGCTTTTGACACAGACTGCCTTTATGAAGTAGAATTGAAGGAGTTTGAATGCTTGTAATGGATCCCTCTGAGAAACAGTATAATTGGTATGACATTGGTCTGCTCTATTCCCTCTGCCTTTAGGGTAACTACTATATTCTCAGAGTTCCCTTAACATGAAAAGACTTTGGCTGACAGATGCCCTATACATTGAATGCATTGCTATAATCCAAACCTGTATGAGGAAAAATTTTCAGTTCCCCTCA
This sequence comes from Rhabdornis inornatus, assembly GCA_013397075.1. Classification (NCBI taxonomy): domain Eukaryota; kingdom Metazoa; phylum Chordata; class Aves; order Passeriformes; family Rhabdornithidae; genus Rhabdornis; species Rhabdornis inornatus. The sequence continues at coordinate 826,977 of VWZS01004124.1, read as the reverse complement.
AGTTTTAAGAACTGTGAATCACATATCTGAAGAGAAATAATACATTTCTTGCTATAACTCAAACCTATTTCTGCTTTTCTATTATTCACTACTGTTAAATCAACATCTTATGAGGAGGAAATTGCCAAGTTGTTCAGATGGATGTTCATGTGCATCACCTTTTATTTCAGTGGTGTTTGTATGTTTAGCTCCAATTTTCTCCTTTTACCCAAAATACTGTTGTCTGAATATTGTTGCATTTGGCTGTGAGAGCAGCTGAGCAGCACATGGAATATTTAGCATCCCTTCACTTTAGTAAAAAGTATTTTATTCTTTTTCCATACTTCTCTTTTTTTCTTAATCTCCGTTATGTTTATTTAGTTATCCTTCAAAACATATTCTTCTTACTAGTTCTTATTTGCCCATTTCTTTCTTCGTAGTTTCATTTCTATCTCCCAGTCAGTTTTTTGACCTTTACATTTGCATGTTGCATTCTGATCTTCTCTATTTATGTATTTCTTCTTATTTATTCCTTTGTTTCTGGTTTTCTTGTTTTATCTTAATCCATCATTACCCCTGCCCTTTCTCCCTTTGCTGATACTCTAATTAAACTTTCCCTTATTAATTCTAACCTCTCCTTCCATGCAGAAAATGTGTATTTGGTATTTCTCTTTGGAGTGACAAGTCTGTTTCATACCCTATGTCCATTTTTGTTTTGCCACAGATCCTTTCTAGGGAGGATGAGTTTCAGTTGCATGGGCTCCATATGCATATATTAATTTTCCATTTTCCTATGCCTTTACTATTGCTCTCTGTTCATCTTCGCCCCTGCAATGAGTGAAATTCTACTGTGCAGGTCAGCTATCAATAAGAATAACATATTGATGATGTTATCATCTTCTGTCTGATTTGTTTCTATTATGCCTAAGTCAAAAAGGTCAGGTAGAAATGCAGAGACATTCACAGATGAGCAGAATATTGTGCTCTGCTGTGTACATCAGTACAGACTTTAGACTGGAATCATAGCCTGGACAGATTTTGAATGATGCAAGGAACTGAGTAATTCAATTAGCCTGGCATTTTCACAAAGAAGCTTGAGAAATGCAAAGAAAAACCAACCAAAACAAGAGTGTAGAGTGTTTTCCTTTTTGAAGATTATGTTTCCTTCCCTGAAATTTTATTTCGTACAGTCAAGATCTTTGCTGGGTTATCTACATGAAATAAGGTTTTGTTTGCAACTAGCTCAGACTAGGTCACTTTTTAAACAGATGAGAAGGGTTTGGGTTATCTCAAAAGTTCTAAAATGTGCATAGTATCAGAGTAGAAATAGCAGTGATCTCTTCATATGTATGAAGACCTAATGTTGGGGGACCAAATTCTAAATGCAATAAGAAAATATTTTCACTTCACTGCTAATGATTGGATAATTACAGTGCAGTTCAGAAAAGAAGTCAGAGGCAAAGAAAGATTTGTAACAGGTGTAGTGGAAAAAAGGAGATGGCAAAGAGCCCATTTCTGTATCTTGACAGGATTTTTCTTTGCTGATTTGTTTTTCTTGAGGTAGAAGTACTCCTTTTTTGTGGTTTGAGTTTATTTATTTTATCAGCATCTTGCTGGAGTGCAGAAAGTGTAATTTTTTTTGTTTTGCCTGAAGTACAGTGTATTTTAAGGAATGGCTTTCAGAGAGGATGGTACAAGTGCATCACTAAAGTACTTGCTAGGACAAGTAACAAAGACATTATAATGATGTAAGTTACCTCACTAGAGAAAAAGTTTATTCTATCCAAGCAAATGTATAAATTGCAGATTTTCTTCAAAAAGCTTTCTTCTTGTAGTTTCATTGTTAATTATAAGGCAAGCGTTGTTTTGATGCTCTAAGAAACTACTCTGAGCAGAGAAAGAGAACACAATTACACTCTTCTGTCTCTGTAGACAAAAATATGCTTGACATTAGAGCCCAAGTGCCAGAAAACCTACTCTATTTTGTCTTAAAATATTTCAAGGATTGCTTCATAGCAGCTTGCATGGCACTATGTTTTGGATTTGTAACAAAAACATTGTTGAAAAGACACTGGTGTTTTAGCTATTGCTGAGCAGTGCCTAATGGGTGAGGGCCTTTTCTGTTCCTCATGCTAGTGAGGAGGCTGGGGGAGGGACACAACCAGGACAGCTGACTCCAAATGCCCCAAGGGATGTTACAGGCCATATGGTGTCATGCTCAGCATATAATCTAGGGCAAGATCATGGAAAGGGGGATATTTGGAGTGGTGGTGGTGGTATTTTTCTTCCAATGTAACTGTTATGTGTGGAGCCCTGCTTTCCTGGGCATGGCTGAGCACCTGCCTGCCCATGGAAAGTGGTGAATGAATTCCTTGTTTTGCTTTGCTTGGGACCACAGCTTTTGCTTTCCCCAATAAACTGTCTTTATCTCAACTCACATGTTGTCACACTTTTACTCTTTTGAATCTCTCCCTCAACCCACTGTGGGGGACTCAGTGAGAGTCTGCATGGGGCTTAACTGCCCTGATAAAACACAACAAATACTGCAACCACAATGCACTTCAACTTAAAGATGCGGTTTCTTTATTGAGTGCCTGAGAAACTAAAATACATGATCCATCATAATTTAATTATAGTAACCTATATTAATTGTGGTAAATAGGTTAGTAATTTGACCTAAATTACAACAAATAGTCAAGAGACAAAGGCAGAAAAACAACAGAGTAGAAAAGGAGAAAGGAAAAAAAATGGTGAAATACTTCAGAAGAGATTTCAGTCTCCTCTCTCTGGTACCTTTGTTTTTCTCTCCTTTCATTATCTTTGGCTACTTGTCTAGATCATGGCTCTTAGAGATGTTCAGAGAACTGACAGGTCCATTAGTTCCTTGAGTCCATTGATTCTCATTCTTTAAGGGCACTGCCAGGAAGGTATAAAAATTGGTAAAGCTCTTTGGCTCTTGAAGTGCTGGCTTAATGCATTCTTTTAGAAGATGTCCAGTTAGATGCTTTAAATCTACAGCTACAATACCATACAAGAAAAGTTTTGAGCCTTATACTGTTTTTTGTTTTTAATTCTTCCTCCCTGAGTGATAAACAAAAATAACTCTGTTAGAGGAACTGAGGAAAGTACAGACCACTGAATACTCCCTCTTTGTGGAGTCTTATAGACCTGTGTCAGATCATTAGCATTTTTCTTCATTAGGCACAGCAGTAAACATATTTTACATTATTATTATTATTATTATTATTATTATTATTATTATTAGGTTAGCATCCTTGAAACCTCTATCCTGTTGGTTAGATTTGAGTAATAATTTTGAAAGTTATTAAGAAGGCATGAGCTACAGGACATGAATATGCAACCATGTGGTATGATCATGTGAAAAATTTGGAAAGCCAGTCTAAAGCAGATGGTATTTCAAAGGTCACAGAAACTATTTCAAATCTATCCAGCTACTTTTTACAGGAACACTTCATAATTTTTTCAGTACTCTCTTCTAAGCATGTCAAGAGTGTGCTGTCCTTCCAGTATCACCCAGCTTGGTTGTACAGTGTGACAGCTCACTCAAGGTCAGGAAAACAATACTGTGTACTCTTTAAAATACAGGGAAAGGGTTGGGCAGAAAGGAATAGGGAGACAGATTTCCAGGTTGAGGTTTGCATAGAGGCTTCTGACACTGGGATGATTTGAGCAAGTAATATCCTGGCTTTGGTGAGAGAGAGAAGCAGCATGTACTTGGAGATAAGAACTTGGTCAAATGTGACTGAACATCCCCAGGCTTAGTCCCATGGCAGTTTATTTGAAGATAACTTTTAATATATACTTCATCATCACTGTTTTAGTAAATTGGGAAAAGATTTCTGTGTTTAATTTTGAAAAACCTTCAGTGTGCCCTGCAAGGTCTTGTCACTGATCCAGTCCTGATTCTTAAGAATTGAATCCTTCAATCATGTCTCAAAGTATTTTGTTGAACTTCTGATTCATAGTATTGTATAATTTTGAAATTGCATACAAAAAACATAGTTTGGACTGTAGTGATAGAATATTACTGTCTGGTTTCTCTTCAAAACTAAAGTTATGAGTGGCCTAGTTACAGTAAAATTTGTATTCAAGTGCTCAAAAACATTAATCCTAAAATAAAGAGCTGATTTAATAATAGATTAAATGAACACATGATCTGCTTCAGCACAGTAGGTGATCAATGTTTAATACACCCTTGCTAAGTTTATGTAAAGTCTAGTCACACCCTTCATTAAGATATGTTGACAGAGATGTTCATTTAGTTGGACAAATACCAGGATTCAAAATCCAACTCTTAATTATGTTGTATTATATATGGTGAGTGAATAAGAGTGTGGACATTAGCAGTGAATAAGGCTGTGGACAAATTGATTAACTGCAATTAAAATGCTTGTGCATCTGTAAGACTATCCTACTTGTCTGAAAATTAATTCTGCTTTGATGTGCAGCAAAGCATTTACCCATAAGCTAACTGTATGCAATGCACAAATGTAATTAGCAAGATGCATGCTTTGTTTTAATTGCTTCAAACACTGGATCAAACTGCAAAAAATATTACCTGAATGATTGCAACATGTCCATTTTTCTTATCATATGTTTTGGGTTGAAAAATAATATCTCATTGGAGAAATTGAAGATTGGAAAAGAAAACAAGGGCTACTTTCTTTCTCTACATACTTACCTATGGTAATATCATGATAGCAACAGTTTTATTCATAGGATCTCATGAAACTGCTACTTTCTACAAAATGAAGTATTATTAGACATGTCAAATATGTAAATGAATTTCCATTAAAACACCTTCTAATTATACAATTTAGCTTCTATTGGTAGTAAATATTTATGTGTATGGCAGAAAACGGTGGTGTTTGGGTAGAGCTCAAGTGTTGCATGTGTGCGTACATATATATGTGTATGTGTGTGTGTGTGTGTGTGTGTGTGTGTGTGTGTACATACACTTTAGAAAAAAATCCTGACTAGTGCAGATATGAGGCAGTAACTGCAGATTCACGATTCAAATAAATAACAGCTATCATTGCATCTAATCCTTTTGATAATGGCCACCAATTCCTTGGACAAACTGAATATGACCAATTAGATTCAAAAGACTGTAATGTAATTAAATGAAATTTGCAAAAGAGCATCTCTGCTCCCTTTTAAACTACATGAGAATTAAAGAATAAGGAGGCAGATGGAAGCTTCTCACAAGACCTCTGCATTTAAAATAAGGTGAATGAATAAAATCCCCTGGCTAATACAAATTCACCCTGTCTGCTTGGGAGAGAGAGGCACCAGAGTCTTGTCATATCTATTGTGCATTAAGTGAAATATTTCATCACTTATTTCTGGGTAATCAAAAGAGCTTTAGACTAAGTGTGAGTTTGCTTCATTTGTACCCTATCACTTTTATTCAAAGTAATTCCTCTTTATCTTCCCTTTGTAATAGGAACAATACAAGATAATGTAATTTATGCAGGAATGCAACATTTATGAAAGTTTTTAGATTAATAAATTTAGTTTTCATGACACAGTGTAAAAGGATTTGCTATATTGCATGGATGAAAAATGCATTGTTTAGTAATCACTCTGATATTATGTTGTTCTAAATGCAAATCTTGATGTAACTGTCCCATTAAAATATATTCCAAAGAATATCCCAGGGGTCTCTCTTGTAATTTTGGCTCAAGCTGGTGCATAAATTTCCAGCTGTAAAGAAATATTCTAAGTTAATCTTCTCAGGAAGTAGCTGAATGGTCCTCATGAGTCCTTGCAAGGCTTATAAAGACAGTTTCAGAAAGAACTTTTTCTAGCAAGATGTGTATTATGATTCAAACACATAATTCTACCTATAATTAAGTGAAACCGTACTCACAAGTCCCAAGCCCTAGAGTATTTAGATGTAGGCTTCACAGATCAAAATGGAATCCTGAAAACACTAGAAACAGAACTGAATGGATTCATTCTGTTTGAATTTTTATTGTAATTCAAGGTGTATTCAACCTAATTAAATATCCCAAAAGAAATCCCCTTTTATATACAAAACTGGGTTTTATCTAGCAAGACACACATCCTCCTGAAGTGAAGCAAGATCTCTACTGGCATAAATTTGGGAGTAAGTTCTGTCTTAGTGTAATTTTACACAGTTGAAACTGCCAAGAATTAATTATTTATAATTTCCCTGCTGCATTTTGTCTATGGGATGAGACAAATAGGAAAACTCTGGTCATTTTAGCAGTGCTTCATCATCAGTGAAAAGTAACACATAGACATTTTGTCTATGGATTTGACAATAGCGATCATGGAAATTGATACCAAATTATATCACTAAATATCGTAGTGATACTGTGGACCAATAGGCCTGGGGTTTTCTCTGAAGACAAGAACTGATCCTCTTCTGTGGAATCCTTCAAAGAACAGAAAAGAAAGCAAGCTGTCCCTAGAAATAGGACATTTCGTTTGAATCTTCACAGTCAACATATACACAAAATATATTGGTTTTCTCAAATCCAGAACTATTCTATGAAAGCTTAATTGAAGGAATAGATGAGCCATTACGAAATACTATTAGCACTCCTTCTTTATCCCCCTTTAAAAAAATCCTTTAAATTTTTTTTTATTATTATTATAGCCCTGTTTTCCCTTCCTGAAAGGTTGCAACATTTCATGCATCTCATTTCTTCCTCCTCCACCCTGTAATCCTTTGTAGGCACATATATACCCCCTTTCTCACAGATATTCCCTCTAGCATGGATTATTTCCTTTCCCTTTAATCCTCACAGGCTGAGGTGCTGTGCTTAACAGTCTTACACAAGTTTGCATAGAAAGCCTCTGTTTAGTGGATCACATGGCTGCCAGGCTAGTTGGACAGAATTCAGGCTGGATAAAAACTGTATATTGTGTAGCAGGGAAAAATTACTAAATTCACATTGTCATAGCAAATGAGGATTAAAGCCATTTCATTTATAAATGGTACAATTATAAATGGTGAGACTCAGAACTATATATTCAGGATCAACCAAAAAGAATCCCAGATACATACAAATTTATGAACACCTTCCTACTGCTAATCAACCAAAGTTATTACTACCCCCAGCTCACACTCAGACAGCCCCACACTTAGTAACCTCCTGGTAACTGCTTAATCCATTGATTGTCCTCTTGCTCTTGGAGACATGGTCTATCTCAATAAAATAACCAGAGATTATTTTAAAAATATTAAAAAATAAAAAAGAAACACTTTAAGAAAGGAAAAAATGGCCATTGAGAGGGAAAGAGAATTTTAGAATTCATAACTGCCTATGTCATAACTGCCTATGCCTTATTTTATTCAAAGACATGCTGAACTGTCATTAAAAATAGACAGCAGAAATTGGGTCATTCCAAAAGAGGACTGGTGGTAATTTATGAACCTTATTTCTTAACATATACAAATTCTTTTTAAAATCACACTTTACAAAATAGTAATTGTGACAATACACTCCTTTCTGTGAAATATGAAGTGTTATTTCTTATCTTATTGCACTAATGGCACTTTTCTTTCACTGCATGCCAGGCAAGAAAGAATAGTCCATTATTCTCACCCCACAGTGTCATCTTACTTATCCCACAGTGTCTTTTGGTTAATGCATTTCCATGCATTCTCAGCATTTCATAGGCCACTCTGAATACAAAGGAAAAATGCAATGCTCAAAGCTCCCATTGGAAGAGTATTTTAGACCTCATCCTGCAAATAGTTGTTTTGCTGGGTTTTTTCCCCCCCACACTTCAACTTATAAGGGTTGAAAGATTGGAAGTTTATGAACCCTTGTACAGTTTGTCCACTAACTGATTTCATGCACAAGACTATTTTTACTGTTTTTTGATTTTTTTTCTTTTTGTGTGGTTTTTTTTTTGCTTGTTTTTGAATCACAGTGTTCTGGCCTGTTGTGACAGTGTAGAGTGCTTGCGAGGCTTTTATCAGAATGTGCAGATGATGTGCAGGTGATAGAATGAACCTCATTCTGAAAGCCTAGCCTGAGGAATACCATCAGACCCTGAGCACTGACATGCATCAGAAAGATTTGTCATATTCTGAAGTTTAAATGTAAGCCATTGCATTTAAATTTGGCATTGCTCATCTGAGTTCTCCAGATCATTTGTGGAGAGCAAATACAATTCATTTAACTTGTAAAACCTTGCAGATCTCCACAAATAGAAGAAAAAGCCATACAAATATAAGTGGTAACAAAATGTATTGCATGCAAACTGATTTAGAATTGGTAAATCTAAAGAGTGTTTTAAGTTGTCTGTATTCATTTAACACAGTTTCAGAGATTTGGAGCTAAGCAGTTCATTATGTTATTTTTTGAAACGGTGTAGAACTTATTACATCTTTGCACAGTTCTTTCCAGATATATGTAGTTCTTTTTTAATTACTTAGACTTCCTATCTTCTTGCAAATTATGTTAGAAAATATCTATTGAATTTGTGGTTTTGCGCTATTTCTGTGCAGTTATGGATACACAGTACTGCTGTATTTAGAGCACAGTTTTATTTAGCTGGAAACGATATAAAAATAAACTGCAAAATTACTTCAGAAATAACTTTTTAACATGAAAATAATATCCTGGGAGATCTGTTGAATGGAGTCAGAAGCAAGATAACACTTGGCTAAGAAATGAAATTGAAAGGCTTGTTAAGGCAAACCTATGTGTTGGAGCTTGGTTTGAAAAATTACAAAAGCAAGAATATTCAGAAAAAATTTTTGATTAACCCAAGGATCAAGTAGCTGACCAGCTGGGACATGGATAGATGATGTTTATCTTATGAATGTAGGAAGAAATATTCCAAGTATATCATAGAGATTGGTTTGTCTTTCACATTTTAGCAATCCACAGAAGAAAACATAAAATACAGCAGCAAGGGACTAATAATATGTCCTGATTCTTTACATCAGGAATATTTTACTTTCATGGGATAGACCCAAACTTCAGTATGAAAAGCTCTCTTTTTTAACCATCAACAAATTTTGGCTCATAAAAAAAATAGTCACTTGGATAGACATGAAATGTTATGTTTTAATAAACATGATTTAAATCTTCATTTTTTGTTCCTTCTCCTCATATTTTATTCTGTCTTTAAAAATAAATGAATTATCATATTATTAAGATTGTTTCATCCAATATTTAAAGAAATAATTAAATAAAGGGATAATTAAGATCCCAATTAGTTTCTGTGTCTGTTATATTTTAAAACCAATGAATTATATCACCGAAGGCCAAATTCTCTGTGCACTGATGATTGTCCACTGTGCTAAGGACTTCCTATGTCATGAAGAATAGTTCATAGAGAAACTTAGCATGTTAGTCTAGCCTAGTAGAGGAGTCTCTGGATTTTACAATGAAACACCCACAAATATTAGTGTCTGAGAATGATGAAGTTGTTTTGCTAACATCACCTAAGAATGTTATTTGCTTTAGGTGGCTCAAGATCTCTCAGTTACTCATGTAACCAATGAACAAGATATTTTCAACTGATGCCTGCATGTGAACAGTATATGAGCAGAGATTCAAAGTCCCCAGACTCCAGCATTGATCATCTACTGATGGTGGTTGCAACAGAATCCATGGAATACAGTCGTGTAATCACAGAATCGCGGGTTTGGTTGGAACAGACCTTAAAGACCATCTAGTTCTAAACCCTTGCCATGGGCAGGGATGCTTTTCATTAGCATGAGTTGCTCATAGCCTGGCTCAGTCTGGCCCTGAACACTTCCATAGAAACGACATCTACAAAACTTCTCTGTGTCTTCTGCTGGTGTCTCATCACCCTCATAGTAGAGTATTTCCTCCTAATATAAAATCTAAACTTACCCTTATTTCTGTTTGGAGCAATTCTTCCTTATTCTATCAGTACATGCCATTGTAAAATGTCCCTCTCTATCTCATTTGCAGATGCTTTAGGTGCTAGAAGGCTGTTCTAAGCTCTCCCCAGGGCCTTCTCTAGACTGAACAGCCACAGCTTTCTCAGCCTGTCTTCATAGCAGAGGTGCTCCAGCCTTCTGATCTTAGTGGCTCTTCTTGGGCTCACTCTAACAGGTCCACATCCTTTACTGCTTTGGTGTTCTGATCTGGAACAAATAAGAAACAAGCTCTTTATTTTCCATGCTAGGCACATATAAACTCCGTTTTCTGAAGTTTAATATCGGTCATAGTCTGGGATAAATCTTCAGTAATAAGTAGACAAGAATTTTCAATGAACTATTATGTTATTTTTCTACAAAAACTGTAAGGTTGTAAAAACTGGAGTTATTCGTAGAATCTGTTTCCCAGTTTTGATAGGCTGCTTTCTCAGCTGAAAATCTTAGTGAGAGACATCTGTTCCATATTACTCAGAAATACAATAGCATAATAATGTAATCAATATTGAGCAGCATACACATAATTTGTGGGAACTTATATGGCTAATTTTCCTTATTCAATAGTCCATTTAATTTATTACCTCTGATTTGGAAAATTCATGTTCAGGATTATGGCAGGGACTGGAGACCAGCATTGTATGTTTCCACTGGATTGTTATAATCACCAATAGCGTGTGATGGCGGTAGCCTCTGCATTTCTTACATGTTTTGCTTTGTATTTAGTATAAGAGTTTGGGTTTTTAGAGAAATTGAAAATATTTTCTGAAAAATCCCATTTTCTCCAGATATGAATTCTGAAGTACATGAGAGAGAAAAGGTAGCAAAACAAGTAGTTAAGCCTGCCAGTCCCTCTGACAGTAATAAATTTCCAAGAACGAGGAAGATAGCTCTGAAGATGTTGCTATGCAACTGCTTTCAAATGTATATAAATCTGTTAGTTGCTGTTGTTTGTTTATTTTTGCAGCCAGTATTCTCCAAAGGAAAAATTGAAAAATCTAGGCCTGGAATTGATAAGTGTAGCCCACTGCTACCATTTGACATTATACATATCAATTTGACATTTGATACTATGTAGGTACTCTTTGAAGCTTAGCAAGCTCCATGTTGAAATGGTTTCTCTGGTCAGAAACTGCAGCCACACCGTGGCATTGACTTCTGTAACCTTTGAGTATAAAGCAGAGTGAATTTGAATTAACTGCACCACAGTTACCCTTTCCCAAAGTATATTTAGGCAGGCTCACTCAATGTCCCTGAGCAACTAATTCAAATGCCCTTTAGCACTGGAAGGAAACACTTTAAATTTTGGGGTTTTTTTACTTAAGGGATTCCTATATTGCAGCCTGACCTGCCTATTGAGTACAATAATACCCTTGAACTGTCTCTCACCCTGTTTCAGCCCATCTCTTTTCTTCATTTCCACAGCACAGTTGTATTGCTTGTGAATTCTCATTACTGTTCTTGGCTGAGATCTGCAGTTTCTCAGACACTGCAGGGAGAGGCATTGAAGAGTGTAATACCAGATTTAGTGTCACATAACTACTGGGAAAATTAAGGTATTGTTTTATTACTGCTTCTACTGCCAGCCCAGGGTGCCCCAGGAGACCTCCCTTACCTCATGGGTAGAAGGAGTTTTGGCTGCTGGGGCTCAGGCCTGGCTGAGAGCTGGTGCTGCTGAGGGTGGCAGCCCCTCACCTTCCCTACTGTGACCCTGGGACATGCTCCTGGACACCATGAGGTGGCCATGGCCAGGGCTCTCCCCCAGTGGGGACACTTCCAGCTGAGACTTTTGCCTGCTGCCCCATAGCCATGGGCCTGGCCTGGTCTCAGCCTGTCCCTGTCCCACCCCAGCTTTCTCCTTCTGCCCTGATGGCCCTGCTAGGTGCGATGGGCTGTTACTGCTTGGCCCTGCCTTGAGGCCCCTGGAGCAGTGGCTCCCATCTCCCCGGCCTCACCCTGGTCCTCCCTGGCCTGGCCCTGGTCCTCCTGAGCAGCTGGCATTGCCTGAGGGTCACAGAAAGGCCAAGGGAGGAGCTCACTACATCCAACCCTCTTGTTCTGGCAGGACATCCTGGAGCAGGCTGCCCAGGGCTATGCAGATGGGGCTTGAGGGTTTTGATACCTCCAAAAGTCCAGGCGCCACAAACTCTCTTTGGCTGCCCTTGCTGTGTGGTTTACATCCAGAAGTATCAAACACCTAATAGCCCCAGCATATGTCTGAGTGCTGAATATGAAGTTTAGACTTCTAACTGAATCAAATCTGAGAATTTCATTGCAAGAAGTGTACCCTCCTCACTGCTGTCTCTTCAGAATTCCTTACATTTCAAACATCTACTTGCTGTGACTTCTTCTGCCTGCCTGCTGTACCTCATAGTCCTGAATGTTTTGTTTGCCTGGAAGCCAAGAATCTCCTTCCCCAAAGGTATCATTTTGACCCCCATCTCAACCTTTTAATCTTAACCATTTCACCTCCATAGGGTGATGACAGGAACACAGATTTTTTAAGAAAATCACCATTGTGGTTTTTATATTTAAGAATTTGTTTTTATGGGCAAGAAACAGAAATCTTTAAAGCATGTCTGTTGGATCAGTCATTTCAGAATATACAGTGAGAAAACAAAACAAACCTTAAAAACCCTAGCATGAATGGGTTAAGTTGTTGCAGATCTACCAAGATGCCTCTGTATATTTACAGCACTTAAATAAATAAAAAAATCTCTAAAGATTTTTAAGTGTTCTTTACTTTTCAGACTTAAATTTTTAAATTTTGCTTTAAAACTCTTGTGTCCCCTTCTGGACCTCCTTCCTTTCTCTAATATAATGCATATATATATATATTTTTCCTTCTTATTTCTAGTTATACTATGAACTTTCCAGGACAAGATTCTTAAGCCTGCCTGAGAGAGTAACAGCAAGCCCAGAAGTGTGTAAGAAAGATTTCCGTGGTCAAGGGAGGTAACTGTGAAAGCTGATCAAGTGGGAAGGACTTAGTCTGTCTTAGTTCTTATGCTGTTGATATCTTGGTGGTGACAGTGAGTACCTTAAAACTAGTAAATTAAATAACCATACTGGTTCCCATCATTTAGTCTTTTCCTCCTTCTTTCTCCATGAAGAAGAATTATAACTATGGGACAGTATCTTGGTATTTCTTTCAGTTTATATGTTCACAGAGAATTTTTTATGGATGCAAGATTAAGTGGATTTTTTATTGAAAGAAGTAAAATCACAGAAATTCTCCTGATACTTGTGTCAGAGAATTTTGATGCTGTCAATTGCTTTTAAGCCTGCTCTTAGCTCCACCTGAGGGACCCTGATTGAATTGTCCTCTGCAACAATGGCCTTTAGATTTTTTCCTCCGTTCCTCATTAGAGAGATTACTGATTACAGGTTTCATGACAGGGCATTAGTGATCTTTTAGATTACTTTTAGATAGAAATAATTTAGATTTTAGATTATTGAGGCACTTTGTAAACCAGACATTTTTCCACAAGAAAACAGTGAATAGATCTGTAAGGCACAAATTTAACTTTAGTTTTGGTAACTAGAAAAGACATTGTACAGATAAAAACATTCTGAGTGATCCTAGTAATAATCTCTCTGGACAAGTGTATTCATAGATGTTGATTGTTGCTGTAGAAGAACATTTTGTTAGGAAACCCATTGAATAGGCAAATTGTGGAGTAAACCGTCAGACCGAAAGACTGTCTCATGACTAGTGTGATAAATGGGATTCGTGCTAATTAAATTGTAACTATATTAGCAAAATTGTATTTAGATCAATAGAAGACAATTGTTATAGAGTGAGGGGGGGGGATGGGTGAGACAGGGCAAAGGACATCTTCCAGATGTTGGGAGTCGAAGAGGAATGTTGGAAGGGAATAGTAGAAGGACGTAGGTCTGACAAGCAGCATCTAGAAATAGAAAGTTTCGACCTTGAAATGTGCCAACATGGGATGATTCCAGGCATGGGACCAAATTAAACTCTTGTTATGGAAAACATCTGCTCAGTCACATAGTGCACCTGCGCTACCTGCAGGTCACACCTCAGTCATTGAGGAAGATGACGAGCCTTCATTGGAAATAAGACCCTCAAAAGGATGAGAGACCCCTAACCCATTAGTAGAGCATCCGCCGTACAACACAGTGACGTAGATTTTAGGAATAGAAACTAGGAGGAGGTTTCTAGAAACTTCNGTCGGGGGGGGCCCCTCCCCCCTCCCCAGTCGGTTTTGCTTATGCTTTATACGAACATCAATTATACTAAATTACTTACTGCCAAATTTTGTATATTCTCAAATATATGTACTTTGATTTTATTAATCTCCAATACTTTGATTGTATTCATTTATAATTGTTACTATTAAAAATTTGCTGCTACATTTAATTTTGTTGTTTGATAAATTGGAAAAATAGAACATCATTCATAACACTAGGAAAATCTGCAAAGTTGTTTTATCAGTTAAGTAATTAAAGATGAAGTTAGGCAATAAGCTATTAGTGAAGCTGTGAAGCATATGGTCGTAGTACTAAAGTTCACAGTCTTCCCTCTTTTGCCATCTTTGTTAACTGAACAAAGCAAAACAAGAAAAATCCCACAAAAGCACCCAAGCGTTCTTCCCACAAAAACCCCAGCCAAAAAAATCAAAACCCAAACCCAGATGTCTTAGTGAGAATAGCAGGAAATTCTTATCTTAATACTAGTCCTTTTGCCCTCCAGTAAAATTCTGGTTATTATAGACAGTCTTCCATCCACATGAAAACTTAACCCTTTTTTCTTACCTTTATTTTTAGTTTTTGTAAATATTGATCTCATATGTCACTATAACAAGTGAAAAACAACTTAAATTTAATCTTTTTCAGGTATTTCAAAAAGAAACTCTTAGAAGAGAAGAAGTTACAGAACCTGAACAAGTCCCATGTGGCCCAAAGCACATGGTTCTCTGATCTTCAGGGCTCTGGGAAAATCTGAAGTTACAGAGCGTCTGCTTCTTGTCTCTTTCTTATCCTCTCAATCCTCATCCAAAAGCAGCCTAAACCCTGAAGTGTATAGCTTAAGGTAGAGATTATTCTTATCATGTGTGCTGCAGACATAGGAAAGGAACAGATTCTATCACTAAAGAGAACTTGGAGATACCACTTATGTTTTTGACATGCTTCCAGTAAAGTCAATGAGAAAATTTTCCTCCATCTGCAGGAAGAGGATCTATTTACTTTGAATACTCTTGCAGGTTTTCAAGATGTGAACAGGTAGGTGAACAAGTTTTTTTGCATGATTATGTCCTGTCTGTTCTTCCTGTGGAAGTAATTTGTACAGTAAAGAATATCTTCATGTGTTACAAAACTTTCACCTGTTTCTTATCATCAGCAAAACATGAAAATACTTGTTTGCCATTTTAGAAGCTTCAGGTAATACCAAATAGAAAGTTTTCTTCAAATTACCAGATAATGGCTCATCCTGGGAGCAATCCAAGGTGTAATCTTTGAGTCTTTTTATTCTTTCTTGAAAAGATGCTATAAGACCTTAATTTTATCACAAATACCAAGATATTCAGAGTATAACATATTGTAGGTAATTATTAAATTTTCAAATTATGCTCAATATTATTTTTGTGCCTGCACAGTTGTGTCAGGTGGTTATTCTATCTTTGCTATCAGGGAAGTTATATTTAAGAAAAGAAATGGCTTATATGATAGCAAGTTACTGTTTCCTGAGCCAGGAGATTTCTTGCTATCCTGTGTTTCTCTGATTCTTATACTCTGGTCCAAAAAGACATTTCTCTATCTGAATAGAGGTTTGGAATTGTTCCTCAACCAAGGTCTGCAAGAAGCTTCATCTCTTAAACAAGTTATCCCTGAGATATTGCTTAAGTCTGTATATGAAAGCTGTCAATGTCCTCTGCTCCCTCAAAGAATAATACTAGGGCTTGTAAAACATGGATTTATATGTAACACCTTAGGAATAGTACACTATGCAGAACACAACAGCATCAGTTTTTCCTGTGAGTGAAACTGGTGATAAAGTCTCAGAGAAGAGGAAAATTTCTTCCTCCAACTTCCATAAGCTGCTGCCTTTGATATTTTTTCTGAGCTGCTTAGATTGACTTCAATTGCAAATTCAGCTCATTATGTGCTTTGAGTTATTCACTTCAACAGAGCCTTTTGATTAACCAAAATCTAAGAGTATGACTCTCCCTGGTGCTCCCTAATTCATGGTAAGCATTAAGAACAATGTTGCTGGTGTAAATGACAGTGGATCAGACAAAGCTTTTATATACATCAGTTACCTACTACTGCAGGCCTTGTTTGAAATGCCTAGTGCTTAACAACTTTCTATCATGCAGCCTTGTGTCACACTGTAAAGGGAGTATCAGGATGACTGCACAGATGTTCCTGCAACCCCTACAAAACCCAGGCCTTTACCACAGAGACCACCATCCTCCTTAACGGATTCTATGCATAATAAATACAGACTTAATGATGAATCTCTAAAACCACTTACGGTGATAAGGCTATTTTTCATCCTCTGCATGTTGTAAAGGGAGAAAATTGAGAGACATATGCCTTTAAACTACAGAGGGAAAACTGTTAATTTCCTGTGTGTGCAGAATATTTTCATGGTTTGTTTGCTTTTATAAATATTTGTTAGCACCTGAACATCGTTGAAGGGTTGGACGTTGACAGTTGTTCCAAATAGATAGGCCTGTTTACAATACAAACAAGAAGATGGTGAATGTCGTTCAATTTTTCTATCATATTGTGTTACACTTACCTTGGAAGAATCTAAACATTGTTATAATGTCTGAGAATAGCTGGAAATGTTGAAAATTCTATTCTGTTGCAAATGCTGAAATTTTTATTGTGATAGTAAGTGATTGATGAAATAGTTATATTAGTAATTGGATTAGAAATTGCAATATTTATATTATAAAGGACAATATTACTTCAATTTATTTAAGGAATGTGATGTAAATAAGGCTATGTAAAAAATGTCAGATAATATTATGCTGTGACACAGTGTCATATTTAATTATATTACTTTGACTTGAAATAATGCATTGTTGATGGTTTAACCATTACAATACATTAAATTAGCATAAAAATTTGCACATTTTGACTTTGTTGAACTAAGAATGTTTCATAAGGTCGACATAAAATATGTTAACGCTAACAGAATATGCTACTTCTCTTATTTCTTGTACCTTTAAAAATTACTCAGATGAAAACCTTCAATTCCATCAAATCATCATTTTCTAACATGATGCAGCAAAACCTTCTCTAGCAACAGTAAAATACATGTGAGGGCTGTTAGGTTAATGAGCCTCATTTCCTTTGTTTTTATCCAAGCAATACACCTTTACGGCAGCTGAGGACCTGTCCTAATGTTCCTCTTCATCCTCTTGTCTGTCAATGCTTTTCTTTTTATCGTGATGTTGGGAAGGCTAGGTCAAACGTCTGAGCTTTACATTTTGGTTTTGGTCACTGATCTCTGTCACAGTGAATTTCTTAGTCACAAGCCAGCTGCTGAGAAAACTGTCTGACACTCTCATGGGTCTTTCTTTAATGTCTGACATTTCCAGTTCCCCAGAGGATTGCAGTTGTCATGAGAGGTCATGATCAGGGAGGCTGGGAGCATCTATTATGTTGCCAAAGCCAGTCACATGCTGGCCTTTAAAGAGCAGGGCTGAAACACGGAGCCTCAATGTAGTCATCTGGGAGCCAGCACTGGGAGCAGGGATGCGAGTGATGCACTTTTGATGGCCAGGTCTGCCAAGCACTTACAGGTTGTTGCATTCTGCAAAACATGAATATCTGGAAAGATATTCATGAAGGTGAAGAAAAAAAACCAACCTGAAACATCTGATTGTATTCCAGTGATCTAGTTGTACTTCCAGAGTGCCCTTGAGAGATAAAGCCCTGGGGAGGGGGGCAGGGACCACAGGGGTGGCTCATACAGGCTATTTAGTCAGGGGCTTCACCATGCATGGCCTATCCCACCCAGTCCGGACCAGGAAACACGTGGGACTCCGGGGCAACCCCAGCCTCAGGAATCAGGCATGGGCTGAGGTAGGAGTGGGGCATGGGCCCATGGGCTGGGCAGGGCAGGGCTGTGGAGGCTGGCCCTGCTGCAGCATTTTTTGGGCACAGAGAGATTCCAGCGGGCTGGAATGTGGTTCTGGAGCATGGGCAGGATTGGGGGAGCCATGAGCAGAGCTGGGCAAGGATAGTCAGGACTCTTGGTGGCCTCCAGATGCTGAGAGTACAGTATTGTGATCTGTTACTGCAGATTGTTACTGTCTTATTAAATGTAGATCTTTATCAGCTGACTATTGGAGAAGAAAATGAAACTTTTAATCAAGGATAAGACTTTTCTTTTTTCCTGCAAACTGACCTGAGTGAATTTGACAAATATTGGTGACAATGAAAAGAAGGCTTTCATTAGTACCATTTAGATGTCCTTAAGAGAGATACCCAATACCCAAATATTCTAAACAAAGTCCAAGTTTGGTCTTGAACCAAAGATCTCCATGCATTCTCCTTAGAATTTTAAATGAAACACAAATCAAGACAATGCATGAGACAGCAACAAACTGCCCATCAGGCCCTGAGAATCAGCTGTGATTCAAAGATCACCCTCTGGAGCTCACTGCTGCCAAAGAGTAGGTGGTAGTTTAATAAAATAAGGGCTCCCAGGATGTACAGCAGATGTCAACTAAGACATACAGAACTGGAATTTTGTTTTCTTACTAACAGTTTTATTATAATATGAGAGATTGTATCCAAGAGCATTTCATACAATCTCTTAATGTGATACAAAATGAAACCAAGATTTCCAAGAAACCAGCCTAAACTGGATTCTAACTTCAGTTGATGGTAACTATAGACAAACTCGTGTTCCGTGAAAGTCAGCCTTTCTGTACTTATTTCAAGCAAGGGTAATTTGGCTTCATGCAGAGTAAGAGACGAGGGAAGCTGGCAAGATTCCCTTCACAATGCTACTACCCAAGAGATATGCTTTTACTTGTTTGATGCAGAATAGCTGTTATCTCTGTGGAAACAAATACGTGTTATATTCTTGTACAAGTAGGAGTTCTAGAAACTCATTTAAAGTTGTCCCTGTGCTTTAAAAAGAAAATATTGATCTATTTTAAACTTTAAAAATTAAGTTGACTTTAATGGTAGTGATTTTAGTGTCAGATGGAAAAAAATTACTTTGAACAAGGTTTGAATACCTCTTTGTTGTCAATAATTTATGATTCATAACTGAAGTATACTTCTATATTTAATGCTCAGAATAAATATGGGATCTTTAACAAGAAAAAAGAACAAATTTGAGGAGTGAATGGTACATGCTGTTAATATGATACAAAGAACTTAGACCCTGGGGAACTATTTTTCAACCCTAAAAATACCAACAAGGCGGTGTGATCTAAGAGTTGTAAAAGCAAAATAAATCTAAGAGCTTGGAACTGACTTTCTAGTCTTCAGGAATATAAATTGCTGCAGCTTCTTGAGTTGACATTTATTTACCATTTTGCAGTATAAGAAAGAGCCTCAAGATTAGAACAGAGAAAATTAAATTATGTTTCTGTTCCTTTGGCTGCTGGGAGGGTTGTATTTTACAGATAGCTTTAAAGGTACATGGTAACTCTTAAAGGCTAGTACCTCACTTAATGTGGTTTATTAGTAAATGAACTGTCATGGAATCACTCAGGCAGAACTAAAGAAATCAACCAATTTTGTTGCCTACTAAATAATTACCTATTCCTGAGGAACATTTAGAAATAAAAATAATATGTAGATGATGTTGTCACTTTGGGGGCTGATAAGAACTTCATGTTAAATTCCAAAGCGCAGCTGAGGATGCAGCTAAGACATGCAGCAATCCCATATCCAAAGCTGCACTGTTGTAAATTAGGTGAGATTTTCCACAAATAGCACTATAATGAAAAAAAAGATAATTTACTCTGTTCTGGCTAGACTGAGTTTCCTGTCTACAAAGATTCATTGTAGCTGTTTACAATGTTAAAAGCCTTAAACATCTTTTATTAATACTGCTTTAGGTAGAATTTCTATATAATATTTGGGCAAGTGTTCTGACCAAGTAAATATCTCAGCAAAGATAAAGGGGATGAGATTGTAACAAAATACGTAAGATTCTTAAGAGGAGGGCTGCTGCACAGCTTTGAATTTATACTAAGCATTTAGGTAATAAAACATTTTTACCCAGGTTTCAGGCCTGTAAGAAATAACAGTTTTCGTAACTATTTCACTGGCAGTAATTGATCCAAAATACACTGTTTATTTTATCCTGATACAAAATATATTTTGTTTCTTACAAGTCTTGCTGAATTTATTAATAGATTTTTTTTTTCCTGTCAAGTTCTTATCATCTAAATTCGCTGAGAGAAGACAGAGTGTGAGAGGAATATGTTAAAATTACCAAATAAAGTGTGGAGGTGGAAAATATTAATTGTTAGAGAGCTGACATGTCATAAAATTAGTATGAAAAATGAGTAATACAAAAAGAAGCGCTGTGCAGCATGAAGTAATGTGAGTGTTTTGAACAGGGATCAGTGCCAGAAAATTCTGACTCCTAATAATAATGTAAGGAAGATTTAGAAAAAAAATGGTATCTGAAACTGGGAACCAAAGAAATTTATTTTATCTGTTATGCTATTACATGTTGAAAACTGTGGTAATTCTGGTTTTGAAGACTGGTTTGACACTGAGAAGTGTGGTGTTTTAATTTAATAAGTGATTTTTCTGGGAAAGGCCAACCAGTCAGCAACTGCAACTCCTTCCTCTTTACTGCCTCTAAGAGCAGGGCCCTTCCATGCTGAAATTCAGGGACAGGCATGGTTGCTGAGTCTCAGATGACTCACTGCAAGAACAAAGCTTTGTCAATGTCTCTCCCAGGCATCCTCTGGGATGGTGATTGCAATCACACAGAGACTCCCTGAAATCACAGGTGTTTTCTACAAGTCCGAATCTGTTTCTACTTGAAACAGTTTCTGAAACCATGTGAGAAGCACAACTTCCACATCTCTGTAGCACATCTTAGGATAGGAGCTTTGCAATGAACTAGGAAAGAGCACAATCACAGTTTTATTGTCTCTGTGTTGGAAAATGTCTTGATATTGTTCTTTATATTCCTGCCATATATGATGCTTATTTAGTAGGAAATATAAAGCATAATCAAAGATAAGTGTAGGAGGTCTTGAACAGATGTCTCATTTTGTTGATTGCTGAGGAGGGTTCTTGGATGAGGCAGCTACTTTAGTCACTCTGGAAGAGCAATTACCCTGAGCTGCAGTCATTCAAATGGGTCTGTAGTGCTAGATCATACTTAGGCAGTTTAGGAACAAGAAAAATTGCCACGTCTGGAACACACTAAATGACCCTTCAGCCCAGAATCATGTCTTTGATAGGAGCCATCTCTAGAAAAAGATTATAAGAAAAGGTTTCATATAGAGTGGTACTTCCCTTGATAAATGCCCTTGCTTTGGAGAAACTGCAGTGCAAGTATTTCCTGAGGTGAAAGCTCTTGCTGCATCTTTTGAATAACAGTCCTCAGCACACTTTTCATCCATGATTTGTGTTACTGTCTTTGCAAGCATTTATACTTTTGACATGCATAGTACTTCATGACAATACGTTCCACAGGTTTATGACCTGTGTGAAGTTTGCTTCCTTTGTTCATTTCAAACCTTCAGCTTATTTAACAGGATGGTATAAAGCATAACCACAGATCAATATTGCAGAGACATGGGGCCATAATGGAATCTCCTAAATACAACTGAGTAAAAAGAAGGTAAAAACTTAGAATATGATTAAGAGATTCTTGTCATTATAAATCATCTATTCTCTCCTAAATAAATATCCCTAGGGAAAACAGGATCCAGAAATAAATTGAAGCATGTTAGACACAAATGTATACCAGGTCAAATATCTTTCTTGAGTTTATTGACCTATTGACCTATTGACCTCCCACCTAAGATAACAGAAAGGTTTCTTAACAGGCAGCCCAGAACTCTAAAATCCTTGTCATTACTGATACTGTCCATCCTTATTTGTAGCTGTAGTAGTAGGAAAATTTAAGCGAGTTCTCTGCAGATCTAGGGGTAATTGAGCTCTTTCCATTAGCTTATTGTTGGAGGCAAATGCTAATAAATAGTAGTAGGTTTGTGGTAGAGTACATAATTGCTCCCTCTTGTATACTTGAGCATGAACTCCAAGACTGAATATGTGTGCTAGGACACTGGGCCGTTAAATCCTAGGACTTTTTTTCTCGTAAGAAGAGGATGCACAACAGCCCTTACAGCTGGTAAATCATGGTAGCTTGGACATTCTCCTGAAAACTGGATGTTTACTGATTCTAGAAGGTTTGGTGTCTTTGTTTTAAACTTGCTTAGAAAAAAGTATATTTTCAAAAACCTATGTGACGCTTTTAGAACATGGTGAAAGTATATTTGTGTATGGATAGAAAAGACACCTCCTTTTTAGTATTGAACAGATAAGTGAGCTGCCTCTCCAGTCTGCTGCTTAGAATCTTGTTTCCTTTAGAGATTTCTTTCACAAAAATTGTTTGCTTGAGTTGTGAGCCTGAGTTAATAGTTAGTGTGTATTGATATTTTGAGCGCCTGGTTTTTCAAAGCTATAAAAGGAACTGCATTACAATCCAGCTGCTGCATTTTCCAGAGCTTGACAGAATGACATTTCTTACACCTTAGGCTTAAGCTTTTAAACTTAAATGTTATAACTTTCTAACGGTGACAAAAGCAAGTAACAAAGCAAATCTTGCAACAAAAGCACTAAGTTACACATTCCTTGGTGTCTGCTCACTCAGGATCTTCACACATCAACTCAATGATCTTTGGCTTTGTATTTTCCAGTAGCTGGGGCAGCACAGTGGAGGATCTTTCCTGTCAACATTAGCAAAGAACAGAAAAATAGATAGTTATGTTTGCATATTTATCACAACTGTGGTAATTTTCAAAATGTAGCATTATTTATTAAAACACATGTTTGTGTTACCAACTTTTTTCTTTAATTTCATGAACTACCCCAGGCACTTTGGGAAAAACTGGGTAGAGGTGCAAGTTTTTGAATTTCAGTGAGGTTCATAACAGAGGGAGAAAAGTTTTAAGGGAGTTTGCAAACAAAAACACTTCTTCCCTTTTCTCTTCCATGTTGGATGTTTGTTTAATCCCTAAATACCTAGCATGTACCATTAAACAAACATATGCTACTTTAAGTGTAAATAACAACATTTATAAACTTAAAACTAAGGGGTTCTCCTGTTTAAAGACTATGTCATTTTCCTGTCACATGCTAAGTACATGTCTGTGACATCTGAATAAAGAGAGATTACAAGAAAGGTTCCCTTACAATTATCAAAAGAATCTGAAACCTTAGTTGTTTTTTTATACATTGCTTTTATTAATATTGTTGCTATCACTGTTTTTCCTTATCTCATTTCATTTTTTAGTAAATTGTTATCTCAACCCACAGCCTCTGCCTTTTTTGCCGCTTTCTCACCAGGGGGGGTGGGGAGGAAGGGAAGCACCTACTTGGGGCATAATTTCCAGCTGGTTTTAAACTAAAACAATTTTAAACTGAAATGTTTTCTATTTTTTAAAATAAAATTCTGTAGGAAAATATTGGTGCTGATGTTAACTAAAAAAGAAAAAAAGAATATGACTGCCAAAAGGCTAAACCGCTTGTTTGAACAGGGTAACAAGAAGGTCTATTTTAATTATCCACTGATGCTATTGATTATCAATTGCAAAACACATTTCATCTGCAAAGCATGCTGTATCCTGAGAGCTGGTGTTTGGAAACTTGTACTCGTTAAATTCAGATTCTTAATAATGCAGCTTTTAATAATGAGGATAGCTAACCAGTGATCGAAGTTAGAAATGCGCTATATTCAGCCTTTAAACCAACACTGGATGGCATTTAAAGAGATACATTATGTTTTACACAGAAATTGTAAGATTGGTATAGAAATTGGTGCATAATTTGTCTGCTATAAAAAAAGTTAGAATTTATTATAATATCTTCCTTTCATTTTAACATAAATAATCTAAAAATAACAAGGTCTTTTTTAATCTCAATTCTTAATTATGGTACTCAGCATGAGCTGCTGATCAGAAAGTTCAAGCCAGATTGGGGTTTAATAAAATACAAGTTAGGGTACCACCTTCAGATTTTAGGATTCTACTATATCATCATTAAGGTCAATGACTGAAAATATTTTGATATAGTACGGATCTTATTAATTGAAACTTAATGATTAACATCCTTGCCTATTAATTTGCAGCTATGTATCTAAATTTATTTTAAAATTTTCCATATTTCCATCCCCACAACATATATGTAGGAAAGACAGTAATTGTTGGTTCTAGTGAGTATGACTGCTTGAAGATGGCCCAAATCTAGGATCTCTTGTGATCTGTCAGCTGAAAGAAAATGGAAACCAATGGCATAGGGGCATAGGAATCTTAAATCCACAACATGTGACTTCAAATACATGACACACAGACCCTGAATAGCTCTTTGCAAAGAATATTTTCTACTTTCAGAGAGAACAAGATAATTCTTGACTTTTTCCAGGCTTAACTTTAGACAGCTTTGGTGATTGTGTAACAGGCAGCACTGGGAATCTTTTAAGAAGCATTTCCAAATAATTGCATTTATCTGTTACCAAGTCATGAGAGCAGATGGGATACATGAACATAATAGGCTGGGTTTGATTGTGCTGAAGACTACACATGTGTGAAACCTATTTGAAGTGAGCAAGTCCTTGAGGTGTCCACCTTTAGCTCCCTTTTCAGGTGTACTGTGCAGTTTAGCCAATGTCCAGCTCTGGGTAGACATGGAAAACCTGACCTTCAGACTCCTCTTTATGGCAATGTAGATACAGCTAGTGTGTTTGAAAGGAATGGGTGCAATAGAGAGATGACCACCATGTAACAGAAAGCTGGACTGTTGAACAGTAAAGCAAAAAGAGTATGATCACTGAAAAGTTCCAGAGTGAACTGGAGAAATTCCTTCAGTTTGAGTAAGTCCTGAAACAAAACTTGTCTTTGGATTTCTCCAGACGTAATTATGTTCTGTACACCATTTTCATGACCTTGCACAGAAACAATGTAATTCCATTCCAGTTCCACTGTGGAAAAAGAATGGTTCATTTACTGTTTTAAAATATCTGTGGTTATGTCACATCTTTTTGTTCCATCTTTAAAACATGTGTACAGACTTATTTAGTCCCAAGAAATGTGAATGAAATTAAAGTGAGTTTTATATTTTCATCAGTTAGACTTGATCAATTCATTTATTAGAAAGTTAATGTGGGTGGTTTGAATCACTTAATAATCTGACCAGGAAAGGAAAGATTCTGGATGTAAATGGGAAATTACAAATTTCATTTTTAATATTGGGCAATTTCCTTAGAGCAAAGAAACTCTGTTGGTGAAAAGAAAGAAGGAGGAAGCTTTATGTGCATTGCAAGCCTAGCAAGTCTCTCATCTGCTTGTTGATTTTCTAATCAGCTCCTGCCCCTATTGATCTACAAACATGCATGCACAAATATAGGTATTTATAAAAAGTGAGACAAAGATGCACTGCAGAGTAGGTTTATGGTCAAGACACTTTTGATCTCGACTATTTCTTATGAGAGATTTGTACTTTTCCAGCTTTTATTAAAGAAGACATAACAATGTAATACTTACTAAATTAATCAAAGATGTATCATCATTAAAATGATATTAATAACTAAATGAGTTCTGCTGCTATTTTAATTATATCATTCAAGAACGGATTATGGATTTAATTATATCATTCAAGGATGCAAATTTGTCAAATATTTAGCTTAAATGTACTTCAAATTGATAGTGGATTCTCCTTCCTTTTCCTTTTAGCACTTCATGATACTTCTTATTGCCACCTAAACATGTAGTCCATACTAATAACAGAGATTTGTCAACCTGTTAGTTAAAATTCTACTGCTACTGGACTTTTCTCTAGGGAGGACACTATTCAACAAAATCTGAAGCTACCTCATGTTAAGGAGATAATTCTAACCAATCTATCCACTTCAGTTCCCTCCCTTAATAAAAATGACAATATCCTAATACATAATAATTGAGAATAGAAATTGAAATAATCACTTATGAATTTATCCACAGCTGACAGCTTTATTAATCTCTGTAGCTGTTGTCACTTGATAAAGAACAACATATGATAAAAATTGTGCAAATTACGTAATTAGGCATTCTGCAGCAGAAGCTCTGCTATTATAACAGCCAGTAATCAGGTAGAAGACCAAAACAATAACATTTGTCTTGGAAAGGAAAAGCTCTTTGAGAATCTTCCTCATGTATGATGCTCTATCTACAATCAAGGAAAGAATAATGATTCATCGTCAATGGCAATATTCTGGCATGTAGTTATTACTGCTAACAGATGAAAAAAAAATCTTCTGTTTGACAGGAAATCTCTCTTCCAAAAATACCCTGGAGCACAGTTGTTACAGCATACACAGAAGTATATCTTAAAACCTGAAAGCAGTCTTCATCAGGAGAGCAGGACTCAGAGGGAGGAGATGAACGAGATTTTCTTTCCTCTGTCCTTTGAAGGAGAAACCTAACTAATTTCAGTAGAGATATCCAGTGGAAAGCCTGTAATGCAATTCCTTCCAAACATTAATAATGCCTGAATCAGTTATGTATTTTGTCTAATAGTGATGGTTTTTATAAGGTCACTGTTTGGCATCTTAGTATGACCTAGTTGCCAAATGTTAGGACAAAATAGAACTTTGGTCATTTGAGAAACTGTGACTGAAAATGTTTATTTCCTTCAGCTGACAGTAAAAGGAGCCTAGGCTAAGTAGTTACCATTGCAAACACCTGATGTTAAGTGTGATACCTCCAGAATGTGTTATGTCTCGGTGTTTGCTGGTGGTATATATAGTTTTATCTCATTGTCAGAGTGCCACAGATACTATAGTTGTTCAATTAATAATTAAATACTGTGGGAATTAAATGAAATCTCTACAAAGTTTTGAAACTTTTGTAAATCTGCTTTTTTATGTTGGCTCTTTTATCTTGCCTTTGTTTGTATAAATGACCTCTGTTTTTCTTACTAAGCTATCTTTATCTCAAACTGTTGGCTTTTAAATCTTATTTTTTTCCTGTCCTCTTGAGGAAGAGGAGTGAGAAACAGAGAGGTTGGGATTTCTGACAGAAAGCCAAAGTCAACCCATCACTAAATCAAAAGCTGCATGAGGGGAGAGCAGTGGATATTTTCTATCTGGGCTTCAGTAAGGCCTTTGAGACTGTCTTCCATAAGATCTTCACAGAGAAGTTGTTCATATACAATCTGCAGGAGCAGACAGGGAGGTGGACTGAAAACTTGCTTGGCCCTAAGGGTGGAGATGAGCAGCACAAAATCTAGATGGAGACTAGTGAGCAGCAGTGCTCCCCAGGGATCAACACTGAGCCCAGTCCAGTTTAACATCTTCATTAATGATCTGGCTGGGAGGGATGCATAACCTATGCAAGTTTACTGATGGTACTAAACTAGGAAGAGTGGCTGATTCACTAGAAAATTGTGCTGCCATAGAAAAAGGACCTCAATAGACTGGAGAAATGGGCTGACAGTAATGTCATGAAATTCAGCAAAGGATAGTGCAAAATCCTTCACCTGGGTAGAAACAAACTCAGGCACCAATACGTATTGATGACTAGAAACTAGAAATATCTTGGCAGAGAAAGACCTGGGGCTCCTTGTGGACATGTGGTTGAACATGAGACAGAAATGTACCCTTGCTGCAAAGAAAGATAATGGTATCCTGAGCAGCATAAGGAGAAATACTGGCTATAGGCCAAGTGAGATGATTTTGCTCCTTTATTCAGAGCTGGTGAGACCACACTCAGAGTATTGTGTCCAGTTCTGGGCTCCCCAGTACAAGAAAGATGTCAATATACTAGAGATAGTCCAGTATGTCTAGGCCACAAAGATGATGACAGGACTAGAGCATCTCTCCTGTGAAAAAGGGTGAGAGAGCTGGGACAGTTTTACCTAGAGAAGAGAAGGCTTAGGGGGATCCTATTGGCGTATTTCTGCAGGGAGGGTATAAAGAAAGCAGAGCCAATCTCTTGTCAGTATTGCCTGGTGATAGGACCAGAGGCAAAAAGCTCCAACCACTCCACTCCACTCCACTCCACTCCACTCCACTCCACTCCACTCCACTCCACTCCACTCCACTCCACTCCACTCCACTCCACTCCACTCCACTCCACTCCACTCCATTCCATTCCATTCCATTCCCAAGATGTTCAGAGGTTCCATCTGAACATCAGGAAACACTTTTTCACTGTAAGTATACTTGTTTGAGTTGCTTGTTTGTCTTCAATGTGTGGTCAAATAATTTCTTTCCCCATGTGTGTAATTAAAGAATTCACTAAAGAACTATATAACAAAGGCTAGAGATCCAGTTATTTGTTTGGTTGTGTATAATGATTTTAAAAGTTCAAATGGTTAATCAATTAATTAATATCTGAGTCTGGTTGAGGTTTCATTAATCTTTCTCACGAGAAGTCCTTGGTTCTGTCCTTGTTCTCATTGATTTCATTAGATTCCTTTAAGCAGAAGACAAACTGAACTGCTTGAACATCTGGATTAATAGGACAGATATGCTTTACATTCTCTAACATAATTTTCAGCTGTAATGCATTTCTTCATCCTGCTTGAAATACTTT
This sequence comes from Rhabdornis inornatus, assembly GCA_013397075.1. Lineage (NCBI taxonomy): Eukaryota > Metazoa > Chordata > Aves > Passeriformes > Rhabdornithidae > Rhabdornis > Rhabdornis inornatus. The sequence goes on along the minus strand of VWZS01004124.1, from coordinate 798,318 downwards.
GTTCACTCTTGCAATCTGACAATACTAGAAAAGAGCAGCCAAGACATGAAGCTGAAAAGATACAATTCAAAGACGTTTTTCTCCAACACACAAAAATGTTTTTGTTTTTGTGTAACATTCAGGACAAATAGTATGTGTTGATATCTTAGTATTCTATATTGAATCGTATTGATGTTTATCTTTATTTCCTTCTTCATTGTAATGCTGTGAATATTTCCATTTTTCTTTTTAATTTTGGCTAGAGTTTTTGGCAGTTTCCTCTATGCCACAACACAGTAAACTGGGATATTCAACAGTGGATTACTCTTTGAATGTATGAAGACTTTTTAAAAAAAGATTGTCTTCTTTCTAAGGTACATTGTGTTCCTCTATTTGCTGAAACTTTCTTCTCTGAAAATATCAGCAATAAACATATCTTTTTGGTTTTAAGTGTTAATCTGTGCATAATATTAAACCTCGTGATAACAAACTACATTAAAGTTATTTTTTCCAGGGCTCCCAGAGTATTCTCTGTTCATTCTGTGAAAAAAAGAACAGATTTTATTCCAGATAGAAAATTATATTAATACCCCATACAAGTATAGCACGAGACCATTTATATTATTTTTAAAATAATAATTTGAATATTTTAACTTTTCCAACTTAGACTTTTAAGTACATGTACAGACATGAGTAATACCATAATAAAGATTTAGGAATGAATACAAGAAAAATAGGTTATTTATCTGCTTATAATGGATTTTGGTAAGAGAAGTGGATACAAAAATAATATTTATAATAATAACAAAATTCAGGAAAATGTACCTGACACAGGTACTGGGTTCTTTGTGACTAACTCAATTCATACATGCTAAATGGAAAAGCAGAGTAGATAATAAACTGCATTGCAAATACATAAAATCATTGTTTTCCTTTGGGAGAGGCATCTGAAACCACATTTTTTGGGATTTGGGAGTGTCCAAGGCTTTCAAAACATGCCCTGTAGTACATTCAGAAGTATTTTGTAACTTTTGAATTTCTCTGGATGTAATTTTGTGAACTTATTTTTACTTACTTTTCTAGATTTCTTTAGGACGGGAAAAGACCCGTTATATTATCTCATAATATTCAAGCTTCAATTTGCTGTTTCTCAAAAGATGAACTCTACTTTGAAGATCTTCTGTGAGCTATTAAGTTCTTCTGTTAACTGTTGACATTCTTCATTTAGGAAATATTCCAGAGAAGCAACCCCTACCATAACTCTATAGACCTTGTATTTTCACTCGGCCATGTATTTTCATTCAGCTACTCAGCTGTGCAAAATTCTTAGCAATTTCAGAAATCCCTTTGTCTTCTCTATTGCTTCTAGTTTTTTGAGTCCAAAATAATGACATGTTCTGAGTAGAAAGATTGGGGACGATTTTTTTAGTTTTTTGGGTAGTTTTTTTGTGTGTGAAAACAGCCTCTGGCAACATTAAATACAGTACAAAAAAGATAAGATCTAAGCAGAAACAAAATCTTAAAAAAACTTCTTCATATTTTTGTAAAGTAAAATGCGTAAAAATGACATTAGTAAAGCCTGCAAATGTGATCTTTAGTAACAACTACATTACAGTGCAAACTGTAAGTATAATTTAAAAACAAATGAGAAGACCAAGATGTTGATAAGATTATCTCTTATTTTTCATTATTTTTTCTTCCTTTTTGATAATTCCACCTCTCCAAAGTTCTGTCTTTTTAAATACTTAATCTGAGAAAGTGTGTATCCAAAGTAGTTCTTATCCAATATAACACAGAACAAATGAGAAATGTAAAATAAACTAAATATTCCTTTAGAAAGAGTTTGTTATTTATTATTTATGCAGTGAAAATGTATTTAGGCATGAATTTCCAAAGGCTACTATTATTGTAGTACGTTGGTAATGTTTTGGAGCCAAAATGGGTAATCTTTTTTTTAGTTTGTTTCTAAATCTGTTTCCGCACTTGTTAATGCATTTTTCTCTGATATAACTGTGTACCTCTATTTCAAGCATAGTTTAGTTAAAATCTGAAATGTATTGGATGATTAATTGTCTTGCTGGACTTAAGTCTACCCTGAAAATTGGCATGACCTGACCTTGTAATGTTCTATCTCTCTGCCCTGTCATAGCAATTTGAATGAGACCCATATTTTAATAGCCATTTATAGTGCTCCCAAATGCCAAACCTTGTCTGCTTGGCTGTGGCCTTTACAATCATGAGTAGAATTGCTTCCTTGTGCTGGCTTTTACGCTATGCTATAACCTGATATAGATTTTGCTGTATTTCCTTGCTTTTTAGAGCAAGAGTGAGAAAACACATATCACATCAATTATAACTTTACTCTTCTCATATCCTTACCTCCTCCCACTTACACTTTACAGCTTGCTTGTTAGGCTGTTGGTGTCTGGGCTTTTAGCAAAGTTAGGTGTTCCAGATTCTGCTTCTCCCTTTCTTGAGCCTAGCGCTAACATGGAGTTTCTGTTTCTTCAGCGTCTTTCAGTAAGGTTTTATACCAGAATGAATAGCAAGCTGGTAAGGAAGTCACTCATTTTGTTTGCTTCTGGAGGTATTCAGAGAAGACCCTGAATATAAATTTTAATTCTAGCTCCTTCCTATCAAGAAATTTTACCAAGAATTTCAGTTACAAGAAGGCCGAAAAGAACAATACTGCCTCTAACATGTACTTGTTCTACTGACATAGCCTCTTTCCAATGTCTTTTTTCCAGGTATATCCATTTTGCTGGCCTCTGTGAGAAGAGGCTGAGGCTTCCCCCTTGCTGGACACATCCAATTCCACCTGGCTTCAACAAACGCAGTGCAGGGCACAGCTGAACTTACCAGCAATGATAGTGGTGCCTCTGGGAAAACTTATTTAAGCAATGGCAGAAAACACCACATGGGCAGAGGAAGAGGAAACAAAAACAGTGAGAAGAAACAGATGGACAAAGTCAAAGGAGGAGGCAGTATTCTATGGGAGGGTAGGTTTTCCTTTTGGCCTGTGGGTGATCTGCACCAGAGCATGTTTATCCTTATAATTAGTCCAACTATCTTTTTAATGAGAAAATACCAACACGAGCCAACCTGAAGTATTTTACTACTCACATATGTTTAATGAATATGATTGAAAATCATGAGAAAGAACAGGAATTTTGTGGCATCTGAAAGTAAAATATTGTAAAACGTGAGTAGTGAAAAGTCTGACAATTCCCAGAGCTCAGAGCAACAAAAATAATGGAGCGAAATGATAGCTCTTGTTGTCATGCAATCATTATCAGCTCTATGTGGGTGCTGGGTGAAGCTCCACGAACTGGATCCCCTTCTGAAAGTTCCAGATGGGCTGAGGCTATGTCCACACAACAGGTACTGTTTGTACTGGGTGAATTAGTACTGGGTGAATTGTACTGGGTGAATCAGCAGGAGATGCCTTGTACACAGAGTCAACTGAGAAGAAATTCAACTATCAGGTTTTCTGAAGAAAACTTTCTTTAAAATTCCCCCACTATTGTGTTAGAATTATTGTGTGTTTGTGTTACTGACCTTCTAGGTGTCCACATAATGTGTCCTCTGACTTGTGTTTGAACTTACTCTTGGAAATAAAGCTGATTATTTGTATCAGTTCTGAGTTAGGATAAGTAAGACTTTGACTTCTGCTGAAATAATGCATACATTTCAGTATTTCCTATTTCTCCACTCTGCCATGGTACTTACTACACTGTTTATTTCTCTCCAAGTCACATTAGAATGAAATATGCTGTATCAGAAGCCATGAAGTGCACCATAAAATGCCACATGTTGGCCCAACCAGTAATAGAGGTAACTCCAAGACTTCAGCAATGTGTCCTTGTTCAGACCAGAGCTGGTGTCTTGAAATATTAAGAAAAATTGTCTCATAAAAAATTAAATCAAAAGGGAAAACAGTAACTTATAAATAAAATTCCAAATTCAAATTCACATAAAAGGATTCCAATAAGCCTCCCTGTAATACCTCTGAACACAATTTCTTGAAAAATTCAAGAAATATAGCTATAGGTAACCAAACAGATACTAGATTTTGGTTTCTACAGCAAAACTGATTTCAACTCAGGGATATATGTGCAAGCAGATATGTGAAAGGAAAGACTTCATACCAAAACAGACAGAAGGTGGGCAATATTGAAAGTATAAGACTATTACTAAATTTCAGGCTAAGATTACAGTGGATATATGAATTACAACAAGCAACTGGTAGTAAAAAAAAATCTAAATAATGCAATTTAATTAAAATAGTTGATTATCTCATGGATTATATTAGCTAAAAATCTGGAAGTTTTTTTAATAACTTATCATTGTTTCTGAAATATTTAAGAAAAAACCTGAAGCTGCAAAGTTTTCGCTGCAGAGATCCTGTGGGTGATGATGGCAGAGGCCATGTTTTCAAGAGTTGTGACTTTCATGTGTGCCAAACCAAATTTAGTTCAGTTAGCATAAAATTAAAGTAGATAATAAACTATGTGTAAAAGTGGATCTTGATGACAGACTGTGATTGCTGGCTTAGAAACCAATGCTCAAAAGTTTATTGTAGATGTATTTCTCCAGAAAGAGTGGCCAGCTAACTGTTTAGGCTATTAACCTGCATGTGTGAAGTGCAAGAGCTTCAGCAGGAGTTCTCTGCTAACACTTCAGGGTTGTACATAGGTTTGCAAGTTGTAAGGAAGAGATTATTTTTGAGAATGTTGGCATGGGCCTTCTTGGCAGCAGTCAGGGAGTAGGAAAGGAGCTGAAACATGGTAGTCACAATTCATTTAATCACAGGGCCACTTTCTGATGTAACATAATCCAATAAAATGTGGTATGACTCCTCTGCTGTCAATTAAGACGTCAGTGCAAAGGTTCCACAAGAACATGGGGAAATACTTTTATTAATAAACTGAATTAAATATGATAATGAGAATGTCTCCTCTGCTTCTAACAGTATGATTTGTTGATCCAGATCCAAGGACGAACTTTATAGAAACATACACAAAAGGATTTCTACATTGAAATCAGCAGTATTTTATGAAGCAGGATTCCGTCAGAGATGATGTTTCATACTCCTACGGTATAAAAATGGACACTCTGGACAAGTTAATGAATGAATGATTAAAGACACTATAAAGTAGCAAAGCACAGTCATATTTTAACTGTACTTTTCTTGACCTCTTAGATGTATAAAAAAGTTTTATTTAATAGAAAAAGTGAGTTTATTACCAGAAATGTTAACATTTTGGAGGGATGTCATCAATCTTGCTTCATAGTCAACTATCAAATATTTGTCTTGACACTTCTACAAATGGTTCTGTTAATACAAAAGCTTACATTAGAAAAAGACAACTAGAACACAGTTTTTAAAAGTATGAAATTTAAGGCCCTCATGAAAGTAATAAAACTGTTAACACTGTATTGCAGTTTTTATTGTACAATCCATTGTATAATTTGTTAAATTATAAGAGAAATATATGAGCTGCAATTACAAATATCAACCTTGATTAAAGTAGGAAGTTCATGTTATGGAACCCAAACCTAGTAAGTTAAAAAAATATACACTTTACGTGTCCTGATTTCTGTGGATTTATGTAATATTTGCCTGGACTTTTCTTACATTTTTTTTTACTCTAGAGTTTATTTTGTTCCTGGGAGAACAGAAATCGTTTTTTTTAAATTAATTTGTATCTGCCTACAAGTGATGAGTGTTTGCATCTCCATGTCTGACTTTAGATATAATAAAAATAAAAAAAAATATTTTACTTAACTGATTGAACAACCCAAAAGCAGGGTTTCTTTTTTGGTTCCTTCAGTAAGGTGAACCATATTTTTCAGGAGAAAAATAACTTCTTTTTGATATGTTTGATTTGGTGCCAAATCAATCCCCACTTTACACTGCAGATGCATTATAAAAATGTTGTCAGTGAGATAACTCAGTAGCAAGTGTTCACCAACACTTAGTAAGGAGACAATATCACTTTTACAAATATAGGAATGATCAAATTTTTTGTACTAACTTTATGTCATAATGGAATAATTTTGTCCTGTTCTTGTCCCCTGCAGATAAGATCACTCTCTACCAAAATCTTTGAGATAAATAATAATAGTAAAAAAACCAACCAAAAGCCCCAAAACCAAACAAAATAGCCCCTGAATTTTTAGGTTTTTCAACATTTATGACAAAGAGCCTTTTAACCTTTCTTAAAACTCAGCCAATACTTGCCTGACTCTTCTAAGTTATTCATAGCTAGTAAATTTGTTACACCTGGGGAAAGTGAAAAAAAACTGTACTTCTCATGTGAATAGAAATGTAGACATCCACTAAGTGTCATTCAATAAGTATACATGAGAAAGGGACTTCACTTTTTTATAATACAGACTACAAAGCCTGACTTTGTTCATTCACACATCTTCCCTAAAGACTAATTGAAATTAAGCACAGCCCATGAGTTTGGCTTTCATTATCCGCACCTTTATCCACTTGTCCCAGGCTGTATGTTTTCTCTCCCATACCAGAGGATAAGTGTACCAAGGGAAAAACAGTGGTTGTTAATTTTCCAAATAATAAAATACTGCTCATCATTAGTCAGTTTCTTCAGTACATGTGGTGGTAGCTAGAACTGGGTGAAGGTGCTCTCATTGAAATACCTTTGCTCCCAAACCTGGCCTGACTTAAGAGTCTTGGATACATTTACCTTCTGTGGCTGAGATGGGCATATACAGGAAATTGAAAAATTATTTTAATAACTTAGAGTAATTTTAAAAAGCCTGACAATTTGGAGTCTAAACTGCATTTGCTAAAGTCAATTGAAACCCTGCTAAAGATATATACACACAGACACAAATCCCCTTTGATTGCAGTCAGCTTTGAATGTGACCTTTACTCCTCAGAGATGAATATTTCTCAGTGTATAAACTTCAGCAAGTTGAACATACCTAAAATATTTTCCGAAAAAGTATTTTCTGTGAACTGTAATAATCAAAAGGTTTCTTCTGACTTGCTATGTAATGAATTGTCCTATCTCAAAACAAAAGTGAAATTTAGCGGAATCATATGCTTTATTAAACATGAATGATTTATTTTTTCCCTTGCAATCTTAAAGCAGGGCTGGTATCCTAAGATTGCTTTTATATAGTATTATAACTTTATCTTCTACCTTCCTTTAAAATAAGTAAAATGTTGATGTCACAGCTATGTTACATAAATGTAGGATTTTATTTATTTATTTATTTATTTATTTAATCCATAAATGCATTTCTTTAAATGCTATTGTTCAGGCTATATGCATACATACTCCTGGAAAGCAGTTATTGTCATAGCTTACTTATAATTATATTAAAAGACATCAAAGTTATATGCAACAGCTGAAGGTTTTTTCTCTTGAAATGTCTGCACTTCCGAGCAGCTCATAAATTTTAGACACACAGATTTAATACCGAATAAGTTTTATTTTAAGACCATCTTTTCCCCCTTCCCCCCCTGCTTCTATTCTAGTGAATTTGCACTTTCAGGACATATGCTTCTAAAATGGTATACGGCTTCAAGTCATGGAAAAGTCAATGCCATTCTTTGCAGGTCATTTTAACTTCTCTCTGAATTAGAGCATGTGTCAGTGCCAAAGTGAAGCCTGAACCCAAATAACAAACAATGGTAGCATGTGCTTGATGAAATTTACTTTAGTCTCCTTCCTATTCTCTAGGAGGGCCACTTACCCATAGAATGTGAACTTTCCAGTATGGAAGGGCAATGCAAGGTCTGCTTTCCCACCATATCATGGTGGAACACATATGTTACAGTTCTGGCTGCCAGAAATTGTAGTCTCTTCAAAACAAGCAAGTGGTTAATATTGTGGCTGTTTTCAGGGATCTATAGTTTCCTTTGCTGATTAAGAAATGGCTCTAAAAAATGGCCAGTACTACAGGCTATAAAGTCCCATCCAGTGAGCTGCCAAGTGTCTTCCTTTGCTGCTGAATTCATTATTGTTTGGGCACACTGACTGTGTCCTTGGCTGTGCTTGCAGTCACGAATCACTTGAGAAAAGTCTTTCTGAGTGGTCAACAACTCTTCTTAATTTACCAGAACTGCTTGGACACCCTGCTAATCTTACTTAACACACATTGAAAAGTTACTGACTCTTGTGAGTTGCTCAAGATTTCTCATTTGTATGTTATCCAACCTGTGTTCATTTATTTTGTTAAACATTACATTTCAGTAAGCGATCTTCTCAGTTCTGGGGTCTTTATTATTTCCTATGTATATCTCGATTTTATTCTTCCTTTCCTGATACCTTACATTGTAATTTTTTGTTTTCTGTCTCATATCAAAATATTTCCCTATTTTTTTAATTCCTTGTTCCATATTTTTATTAATTAAAAAAGGAAGTTTTGTATTATTTTTCCAGGTTCTGAGTTTTCTATTTCCCTAGCCTTTTACCTACTCCCTTCATTTCTTTTCTTCTTTCTTCCACTCTATATATTTATCACATCCTCTTTGCTGCGGACATACCCACAGACTATCTCACATTTGCTCATCTAGGCATGTTCTCATGAAGCTTATCTCTTTCTGCCAGTCTCAGTGTAAAGACTCTTACTTTCCTGCCATTGCCTTCCTTTTTTTTTGTACACATTCTGAGATTCAGTCCAGTAGCTCCCTACATGCAAAGATAAGCTACAAAAATGTTGTTAAAAGTATTAAAAAAAAAAAGAAGAAAAAAACCCCAGAAACCGAAGAGAACTCACTTTTTGGCAGGTTTCATACCATCTTAGGGTTCTATGCTGTGCATTGTTGCCATTAGCATTTTTTTCCTCAACATTAAAAAAGGACAGTTTCAGATGGAAGCATTGTGGAAACTTCAACACTTAAAAAAAAAGGACTAATTTGTCACTGGTGCGGGTTTCTGGGGTCCCCCGGGGATCCCCGAGACTGCCACGAGCAGTCCTCAGTGACAAAACACACTTCCAAGCTCGGCCCAGATAGAATTTGGCTTGGAGCATGCTCTCAAACCAGCAGGGTGAAGAGATCAGAATATGGAGAAAGGCACAATTCCATGGTTTATTTCATGAAGGCATCCATTCTAGCATATTCAACGGTTAGGGTTTTTTCAGGGGTTTTTATACCTTTAGAGGGTTTTACACTTTTCACCAATAGCTAAGGGAATTCTAAATTCTAACCAAACCACAAGGGATTTTACATTCAAAGCTAGCCTATTAATACTAAAAGAAAGTGAACCACTAATATTACAGATAGATAACAAGGGGTTTAGCAAGGGGGTCTGCATTCCTTCTTGGGTTCATCATTCTACAAGCAGTTTGTTATCTTTTAAGCTGTGGTTTTCCGGGGGGCCTGCTCTAGAGACTTAAAAGGGTTTTCAGATTTAGGAATATCTTCTGCTCCCTCCACACTAATTAAAGTGAAATGAGAAATGTGAGCTACCTTTATCAACCAATTGGACAGTTTTATGGCACAAGTGAATTGACTAGATAATGGAAATACGGTCAATCTCATCCATGTGGAACACAACAAAGTGAGAGACATTGGGTTACTTGAGGGAATGACCAGCAAAAGTAGACAGGACAGATAGAACAAAAGACCAGGGAAAAAAATCAGCTGAAGTGGGAACAGGAATAGTAGAATGTCTTATTTATGATAACAAAAAGTAGCTGGATATTAGGCCTGTTATACTAACAATTATTTGTATAAGTTATCTTTTGAATATAGCATTGTATTAAACATTAGAATATGGAAAAGAGTGTAGCAGTTTGATGCAGCTGTCAAAACCTATCACAAAAGTGATCTTTGGGATATTTAAAATATTCCAAGGAATGCTTTTCCAAGTATTTTTATTGTATATAAGGAATAATTTACAGAAGAGATAGAGATACTTTACCAGACTACTGTACACAGATCTGATCAGCCAAGTTGAAGAAAGAACAGTTGAAGTATAGAAGCACCAGCTAGTTTTAGTGATGCAGCTGAAAGCATCTCTCTTGTTAGAAGATGTTAAAAGGGCTTGTTCTGCTGAATCTTCAGTGAAGGCTGAAATAAAAATGATCACTTTTCCCATAAGAATTTTAAGGCCAATATATCTGGACAGTATAAGGAGAGAGAAATAAAAGAGTCACACTTGTATGAAAACAAATAACACATACTGATCAACAATAAATACAAAGTAGAAGTATTACTAAATTTTAATTACCACTGTAAAAAGAAGTAGAAAAGCTTAGAAGCAATTGATTTTAAGATGAAATTTGCTATATTTCTGCACAGGATTTTGTGACATGTTAGGGAACAGTATCTGCTGAGCTGTGATGTCCTGTCCAATTCAATACACTCATGGGTTGTGCAAGTTAATGCAATATCGGTTCTTCACGCTAAACTTGTAGATTTATTTTTCTTACTGCAGACTAGAGCCATGACAGATTAGCTCCAACTGCTCATCCAGTTTGTATTGCAACACCAGTTTTATTGAGGCAAAAACTGAAGTGTGAACTTTGAACATGGTCTATTGTTCAAAGTGCATTATATCTTAAATATAATGTTCACTGTGTTACAGGAACAAAGTAGGATATTTATGCTGGCCTGTATAAACAGCATATTTTGACATTTACTCAAACCTTACCTTCTGTAGAAAACTCTCGTGGGGAAAAAGTAACATGAAAACAGTTTAGTCCCAGAGTATTTAGAGTTTTGGTTGATCTTTTACTGTCTCTACAGAGACATCAAATCCAAACAACATCCTCAGGAAATCCAGTAATGGAAGCATTATGTACCTCTAAAATCCATTGCTCAGCTATCTTTTCTTATAGTTGCAGCCATAGAGACAAAATCCTAATGGAAGGCAATATTACTCTATATTAAAATACTTGAGGATAAACAGTTGTATATTCTTAAACATTTAAATACCCTTAATTCCTCTTAATGAATTCCTACATTCGGAGAATTTTGGTAAATCATTGAAGATCCCCAAAAACTGCAAATGAGAAACAGAGATGCATTTTTTTTCAGTGGTTACAATATTGTTTTGACAAGTGGAAAATTCAAAATAGAAATTACTAGTTAGCTGCAAAATATAAGAGAGTTCTCAAATTTGAGAGATGCTGCTGGATAAGATGAATCCCTCAGTGAGTGAAAATATAAACATGATGAATATATGAATACTCATTACTGAAAAAAAAAATCAGAGAAATTACTCTTTTTGACCATAAAATTCTGATTTTACAATAGAATTTTTTCTTCATTTGGTTTGAGTTGAAAATATTTCTGCTTTTAGTTCTGAAAAGGGATATTTCTTCATACAGTGAATTTTTAAAACACCATGGATAGGAGTGGAATCATTGTTTTTATAAAGGAAGGGAAACATATATGCCATTTCAAGGAGATATTTGCTTGCACTTATTCAGATATGGATGCTGTGGGAGGACCTTTTTGGACCATTTGCATTGCTACCCTACTCTAGGGGTAACACAGTTAACATTTTATAAGTGAAATGTGCTGGTCCTTTTTGTTTGAGATTCAGTGTCAGAGAGTTGTGTGAAATCTTTCTGAATATTTCAATTGAAGACAAAATATTTTTAAGCTATATAAGTACTTCATAGAACACTAGGACATAGATTATTTACACCCTGTATTTGAGTATAAAGAATTTGTTAGGACTCTTTTGTGTACTGAGCTGTCTGCAATTCCTGTCTGGACATAATCCTTCGTTTTTCAAAACCACTTACTATTTCTGTCTCCTTTGTAATCTTGTAGGATTATGTCTTCTGCTAAAGTGACCTGATTTGCATCCTTCCTATAAATTGTTGTCAAGCAGCAACACCTCAGAGGAGAATAGGGAATGTCTTTTCATCACTCCTGGAGTTGTGTATTTTAAGGTCAAGGTTGGAGTGTGCCAAAGGGAAAAGTATTTGCCACTTGCACTTTGTTTTCTTTGTCACTGTGTAAAAGGACTTCAGTCTCCAGAGATATAATTACAGTAATTTACACAGACACCAAATCTGTGCACTGGTGGAACTGTAGAACTGGTACAGTGAAGAGTAAAGCTACAAAGAGAGCAAGGCAAACCTTGGGATTTTTGTTTGATTTCTTGACCCTATGTGGACACCTCCCATTTTCCAAGGCTGAGTAGGAAATTCAGGTCCCGTATACCTTTTTGGTTTGTCAACCACAATTGGAATTTGGAAGAATAGGCAGCACTGTAGTTAGAAATAATTTGTCAGGAAGTGCATTTGTAACTAAAGCTTAAACCACAGAGGTCAGTTGTTGATCTCTGTCAAAAGGTAGCAAAATAGAATTCACAGCCTTGAGCTGAAATGTTAATCTTTCCTTTCTGGTTTCCTTGAGCTTCCTAAATCTGTGAAATAATTTAAAATAATAAGAAAGTTTTTAAAGTCAACACCACAGCATTTTAGCAAGCGAAGAGGTTTTTTCTGAATGTCTAAAACATTAAATGAAGAAAACTTCATGGAGACATGTAACTTCCACATCTGAAGGCTTGTTAAATCAAAAAAGAAGCAACACTTGTGTACATTCACATGACAGCAATAAATGTACAACAAATTAAAAGAGAACAAAGCTCATTAAAAAAAACATGTAGGTGCCATTTTAAATGCTTTGAAATATACTCTGATTCCTGGACTTTTTGCAAATTGAAGAAAATTGGTTACCTACTGTATAATAACGAATGCTGAAATGAAATATTCATTTCTGTACACTTCACCATGATAAAACATTCAGAACAAAGACTGAAAGTGGAGAGAAAATATGGTCTTTTAAACTATGATTAGTATTATATTTAAGAGGCAAACAACATTACAAATTATCTACTTTTGATATATAATCCATGTCACGTTTTAAAGAACTCCTATTTGATATTTACTGAGTTTAGTCTGCTGATGAGAAATATAATTATGCAAAGAAGTTGCATAATTATCTACAACTATCTGCTCTTGTAATGTTCTCTACAATGGCAAAACATGTATTAGTGGAAGAATAAGTTAACTGTAAAGTGCCCACTGCTTGAGACATCAGCATTGATAAAACTGGCAATAAAAATTAGAACCATTCTACACTTCTTAAAAGCTCGATGATCTGCTTTTTTTGTGTAGGTGAGAGAGTTGTGACAGCTGTCTAGTGCTAAAGTAATTTAAATAAATAAAAAACACTGGATAAGTTAAAATAGATCCTAAAAAATCATATTGAATATGCTCTCTGGATCCCTGAATTAGAGTGTTCTGCCTGCATCAGCAGAGAGTACCAGTTGCAAGAAATGCTATAGACAATTACAGAAAAATGTGCTTAGAAGGACATTCTCTTTGTATCATATTTAATTAGTCATTGGTTTATGCCCTGAGGTATAAAGGCTCGAATTCCAATTATTTTATCCTACTTAATATTCACGGTTGTGATTATTCTCCATCTTCATATCAAATTGAATCTTTCTAGTATTTTACTGAGTTAATATGCATCTTCAGCCATCTGCCTTGTGTTGACTATTAACTTTTGATAATGAGTACCATTGCTGAATTATCCACATGGTAACAAAGCACTTTCATTTATAGCTCTTAGAAATGGCTGCAGTTTGAATTAATATCCCCTTTTCTTAAATTAAGAAATTACATAGGCAAAACCAACCTTACTTTTCTACCTTTATGAGTTCCTTCTAATTATTTTGTAGCTATGTCTAAATTCCGTAGATTTTAACTTTTCTCCTATTTAATTCTTTCCATCAGATAGCCAGTTTCTCTATTTGTGTCCTTCCTTTTTTGCGTCTGTCACATTTTGTCCAAAATCCTAACGTCAGAGTGGAATTTTTTACAAGTAGATATTCTCTGATTTATTCTGTGGTACTATAAAATTTTAAAGATTAGATGTCCTCCCATCTTTGTGATTCCCAACTTTTTGTCTTTATCAGTGGTAGGGGCTGATGAATCCCGGAGTCTGAAAGAGCCAAGGGTGCTGCATCTCTGCTCCCCCAGATCCAGCCAGGAGTGATGCCGAGTGTGTTTTCCCAACAACTGACATGCAGGCACACATTGTACACCTACATGTGTACAGCTGACTGGCCACACAGGCCAACCCAGATGGAAAACACTGAGTACTCACACAAACATTCAACAACACTAAAAGCCTCATCCTGGTCCCCTCTCTGGCTAATTAGAATAAAGGTTTATTAGTAGAAAATATAATTATATATACATACAGTGTGTATGTACAACATGCATAATGATTACCTTGTCTGTGTTTCCCTGGATCCTTGCTCTTCTCAATTTCTCATTCTCAGATGCAAATGCTCATGTACAAATGAGTCCCAGCAGATTCCCCAAGCCCCAGTGTCCTCAGCAGTTTTCCTGAACAAGCCCTGGCCTTGCTAGTGCTGAACTCCTGCTGTCTCCCTGTGAGTGACACACTCACCCTCCTGGCTCCTGGGTCACTTCCCTGTGCTCTGGATATTTGCAAGTGATCACACTGTGATGCACACACCCCGACATCTCCAGTTGCTGGCACCCCAAACACAAACCCTGTGGTGGGTGGTTTCACTCCAGCCCTGGCACTCAGACCTCAACACAAACAAGCACCAGCAGAAAGAGCCCTTTCACTCAGCACAATATTTAGAAAGGAAGTTTAATGAAAAGACACGTCAGACCAGGAGGGTGTGCTGACAAGGGCTAGCCTGTATTAACCCATTATCTTTGTGTATTCCTGTGCTTGCTCATACTACCTGGATACCACCTGGATACCTCTTTCTCTGCCTTTGGTTTGTCCCTGAAACATCCCACAATAAGTCCTGTACAATCTCCAGATGCTTTTCCCTGCCATCCCACACTGTGTGAAAGCACCTTCCCCTGGCTCCTGGGGCCCTGATGGCCCATGGGGCTGAAGCTTTCCTGGCACAGTCCTAGGGGAAGGCAGGGTAGATTTCTCTGCATGGGATATTGGTGTTTCCCCCACCTCTGTGCCCATGTGCTCTTCTAAGCTCGTGGAAATTGATTTGTAGATAGTGCAGGGTGCTGGGTTTCCCCCACCCTTCCTTTTGAATGTGGGGAGATGAGCTTTAACTTGCATAATCAGCTAATCACTACTTCACAAGGAGCTCTGCTTTCATGGAGCTGTCAGGAATAATACTGAAGGGTCTTTCCTAAGTTTTTTCCATTATTTACAACATGTCAGTAAGCATAAATAAAGTAATTAAATTCTGAAAATCTGCCAGTCAGAAATGGAGTTACTAATACATATGGATAGATTTAGACACAGATTCAAAACTGCTCTAATAATCAAGACGTGATAAATCATCCACCATTTGTTTCTGTGGTGAATATTTTAGCTCAGTTTAATTTGTATTAATGTGCATCAGACATTGTTTTAGTTCTGCTGCAACACATAGATATTTTACCTCCTGATATTTAAATAGAAGATAGTTTCAGTAGGCCTCCTCTAAACTAACAGAACAACAAGGTAACAGTACCAAACATGTGTTCCACATTTTATTTTGCATTAATATGAGAGTTATTGCCTTGTGTAATTTCTTCATGAAATTTTATATTTCTTTCAGGTAAATTTTCTATTTGTTATTTAATATTTTTCTTTGGTTTAAAGAATGTTTTGAACATGCAAAGCAGTAATTGACCTTATTTCACAAGACTTCAGTGGTCCAGATCATCTTCTTTAACTGGCAATCACTATACCCTTTGGTAATAAAAATTATGTCGGGAAGTTTTGAGCATCTATGAGTATATGAAAATGAAGGAAAACAGGCAAGGAATTTATGAAAAAAAAAAACCAAAAGCTTGTTTATATCCTAAGTACACCCTGAAAGACAGATGCTTGTTGCACTTAATCTACTGTAGGTATCAGATATCACACTGAGTGATATCTGATACCTACAGCACTAACCATCAACCCCAAAAAAGCCTAGCTTTTTTGGGGTTGATGGTTAGTGCTGTAGAGCTGACTACTCTTATAAAATGATGGGATTGTCAGAGTCTAAATTTAATTTTCCATGGTCTTGCAACAGAATGGTTGTAAGATTGTAAAAAGAAATAGAAAGCCCTATTCACGTGCTGTGAAAGTTTCATTTCTTTTGTGAAATTAGAGATTATTTTCCAGGGGGAAAAAAACAATCTGTGTTAGCCCAGGAAAGTGGCTTTTCCTACAGCATTTCTTTGAAAGACTTCCTGTAATTCATCAGTTAATACATTATGTTGCAATCTTACCCTTATTCATGGCTTGTGGTCAAAATCATTACCTGAGAGGATTCCAGTTAGAGATGCAGTTATTGGTTTAAAAAATTGGGTTAACACTATGCAATATTATTTTTTATAACCATTTTTACAGTCTAAAGGCTTGCATTTACAATACAGCATAGTGTCCACAGTGGGCATTTAATTTCTTATTTCTGTTTATTTATTTGTAGTCAATAGTTAGCTCTTTTCTTGACACATATAGTAAAATTTTAGTGTCAACAATCTTTGTACTGGTCATTCTTTAGAGACCGTAGGACATTCTTCTGGAACACTCTTCAGTAGAAGATTTCAGTTAGCAGCATAAGAAAGTTTTCTGGATGGACAACAATAGATTGTCCAATTTGCACTTTTAAATGTATTTTTTGAAAATGCTTTTTCCCTAGATGCTATTTATTGTTATTAGAGAGATCTAGTACTTGCTTGATTTCAGAACACAGGCATTTAACAGCATTTTTATCAAGAGAAACTGTCATATGTTCTCCTAAATCTCCTCCCTATTCCATGAAAAATTTAGTCCCCTTAAGAAAAATTGTCAGTCTTGTACGGATCAAAGCAGAGCAAAAATATAACTTTTGTCTTGTTCTCTTGTCTGTCATGAATTTTAAACAGGTGGTATTTTGCCTTTGTCATCACTTGCTACAAAATATACCTCAGAATGATTGTGTAACAGATGGTTTCATTGAAGTATGTGACTTACTTTTCTAGTAACTGGTACGTAAGTTGTGATGGAGGGAGAAGGGTTCTATACAAGAGTTTAAAATTCCTCAGACTGAAACCTTCAAATGCCATCCACGTATGAAAAATGACTGAAACCAATAATGTGAACAAATTGATTAGCATGTTCAGTGACAGGGTTTTGGATCTATGTATTAATTTTCTTTGCCAAACATATTCTAAAAAGTAATATAGCAAAACAAATGACACGCTAGAATATCCCAGATGATCCTTAGACTTCCTAACATTAACTGTTGTGCTGTTAAAAGAGGTTTGTTTGCTCAGGCTTAGAAGACATTATTTGTATAGTTGCTGTCAAAGCAAATAAGCTGGAACAGATACACTGTCTGAAGAGTACTGGAGTGTGCATCTCATCTTTTTTCTTCTTTGAAACAGTTTTACATACCAAGTGTGCTTATTTCCTGTGCTCTGATTTGTCAGATGGTATTTATTCATTGGGAAAGATGAAAGAAATTAAATAAAAACTAGAATGATATGCTAACTAATTAATGGGGATAATAAAGATGATGAGCAGCAAAAAAACAAAGATTATTCTACAATGTTACACTTTTATATTATTCTAAATTATTTTTACTGAGATCAGTGTCTTTAGAACTGAATTCCATACAAGTGTTCAGTTGCTCTCACTGGGAGAAAGGTGAGCCCTGAGCTGCTCAGAACAGTGCCTTTGTGGCAAAGAGTTAGTGATATTTTTATAATTTCATTTGGATTTGGGCAGAGTCTAATGTAATGCAAAACACAGTGACAACTTGGGAAGAGGTGTTTTCAGCAGTTCAATAAGAAACATGTTAAGATGGCACGAAGAGTCTGAGGTCTGCTTATATTTCTCTCAGGAACAGCTTTGTGTACCTATTCAGAAAGAGTAAGACAGTTGTTTAATAGGCATCTTACAGGAATAAGCAGAAGTGGAGTGTCTGAAGAACTAAATCTTGGTCTGAGAGTGATGTCACAAGCAGGAGAGTAAAATAGCCTAAGAATGAGAAAAGAAAGAGAAATGAGGGTATTACTATTAAGGGTTTAGCAAGTATTAACTACAAGGGAAGAAAATGAAAAGACAGTAGAAAAAAGGCAAAAACATGATGGCATCGAATCAAGAAATGCAATAAAAATGCAGAAGCATAGTTGTACTGAGATATATGACAGGTAGACATCCTGAGTTGTTTTTGAGGAGCATAGCTTCAGGATGCATTCTGCTTTGTGTGAGATTGTGCTGCTTTAAGGGGTTAGAGAACACCTTAGGGGCAATGCAGCAGCTTCTCTTCTGCCTCATGTGCCAGGCCATGACTGACACATGGAGTCCAGACCAGGGAGGCAGCTGCAGCCCTCCCATGGCAATGTGTGAGACAGGAGTGCCATGGCAGCATGATAGGTATATGAGATATACCTATCTCATAAAAGAAATTGTGCAGGATGTTAAAGGTGATCATATGTAGAATTTAAGATAGCTGTCCAGTAGGACATCTTGAATGGTACTTGTATATATATATATAAAGTGATATAGAGATTATGCTAATGATCAAGATACTTGTAGGGCTGTGCCTAGGCTCTGGAACTGTTTTGTTTACCTTGGGAAGGTCTCTGATCCCAAGTTCATTTCAAGCTAGGGCATGAACATCATGGTGCTACTGCACATCAGTCTCAGAAGCCTGCCTAGCAATTTTGGCAGCAATATTAATATGCTGCTTGTGATTTTTATATCTTTCTTTTCAAGTACACTTGACTTTTTTTCACCCTGAATTGTAACAGCAAGGATTTTCAGGGAAGATCGACATTGTCAGGGGAGAAAATGATGTTGAGCCTCAAGGGAGCACAATGAAACAGAGACACAGTGTGGGAAGGATCTGACCAGAGTAGAGGGATCAGTCAGTCCAAGAGAAAGTGCTCTGTGAGCCCAGGCTGTCACTTTATTAATACCTCAGAGAAACCAAACCAATGCTTCATATCTTAGCAGTTCTGCTCTGACAATTCTTCTTGGCTCAGAAAGGCTGGTGCTACAGGAAAACCCCAGCACTTGACTAAATCTGCTCCTCCTTTGCAGACGAAATACATTAAAACACAGAGCATTTTGAAATATAAATGCTTTTTAAAAGATGTGTTGTTATCTCCTTTAAAAGCTGGGAATTTTGCCCAGTAGCAGGCGTTGAGGGGTCTGAGAGCACCTTTGCCCCTCTTGTTTGGCCCCCAGAGCCAGGTGAGCACAGTTGGTGAAGAGGGGACAGGCTCCGGGTGCTGTGTGGCAGCCGTGGGCAGGGCCAGCCCCTGGCCCAGTGGAAACATCCCCAAGTGTTGCCTGACTGAGCTCCAGCTCCTGCCACCGCCCAGCCGCGTGCCCTGTGTGGGCTGGCATCCTGGCCTCAGCCTGTGCCCATCCTCAGGAAGGTGCCCAGGGCTGGGGCTGTCCCTGTGCCTCAGCTGCCTGGCTCCTGGCAATGCCAGGCTGATGCTTCAGGAACCTGCAAATGTGGGCAGCTGCTGTCAGTGCCCTGAGGCTTTCTGCTGTGATGGGTGCCCGAGCAGCTTTGCAAAGGGCCAGTTACACACTCCAGGATGTAATTCCCATGGCAGCAGCTTTGGTGGGAGAAAGCCACATGCTGCACTGCCCCTCAGAATATGTGTCATTTAGGAAGCTGTCCTCGATCGACTGGGTGAATAGTTCTTCTTTCCTTTTTGTGGCCAGAAAGGCACTTTTCAGATTTAAAATTAGAATTTTAAAAGTCCCCTGGGAGAAATCATCTCTAATAACATCTGATCTGGGGGGATTTTTTTCTCTATCCAAATATTGCTAGAGTTTAAACTTCTTCAAGCAAAAGCAAAGAAGAAAGTGAGGGGAGACCTTAATGGAGGTGTCACCTGCACCTGTAGATATAACCATTCCTGATGCCTGAAAGCTGAAAAGATTTCTAAAATCTGAGATACTTTTATCACAATTCCAAAAATGTGACTTTTTAGTGTTTCTCCATTTAGTTAATGTGATATTTTCCCTTTCTTATTGAATAAATATAAGAAGTGATCCTTAGATTTAACATGATTGACTTGGTTACTCATAATTAAAATGTTTCCTGCCACCCTCCATAAGGAAAGTATGCAAATTTACTCAGGGAGTCAGATGTACTGGTCATGTTGAAACAGATACCATTTCTTTTACTATTGTGTTTTTTGTGAGTTTACTTCTAAATTGATTATATGAGAAATGTTCTTTAGGAATGATGCTGTAACAATATTTTTAAAACTTTCTCTTCTTTATTTTGTTCTCTTAATCAGGCTTAATAAGCCTGAACTATTTAACTTCTATGTCTAGTGAGTATGTGGTGTCTCTGGCTGAAACATGATACATCAGAATATGGCTTGTGAAATGACTGTCAGTTTCTAATGCTTCTTCATGTCTGCTGGCATCTGTAGTCAGAGGACTCTGGGCTTA
This sequence comes from Rhabdornis inornatus, assembly GCA_013397075.1. NCBI lineage: Eukaryota > Metazoa > Chordata > Aves > Passeriformes > Rhabdornithidae > Rhabdornis > Rhabdornis inornatus. The sequence goes on along the minus strand of VWZS01004124.1, from coordinate 777,926 downwards.
TCCACTGTTTTAAATTAAAATATTAGTAACTGTAATAACAAAATTATATGTTAAGCAATAGCATTTGTTTACATAAGTGTTAATTGCTTTATTTGTTCATCTTTCCCTCTTTTGTCGAGATGGCTTTTTCAATGGTATGAACGATGCACTATAGGTTTTTTAAGCTTCAAACAAGTTTTCGACTTTCGAAAAACACTTTTAAATAGAAGTAAATAGGGAACTCCAGTCAGTCACCAGGCAGAATTTTTCTTTGAGACTTGGAGAAGAAATACCAAATTTTTGCTTAACTCTCTCCTGTAGCTGCATTGTTTTCAGACTGCCTGTAAAAAAAAGGATTTAATTCCTTGCAGGAGAGGATGCCTAAGAAAAAATAATTGGAAAAGAACATATGCTATTTCCCTGAAATGCTTCCCAGCCTTTGGCTATGTTCAGGTCAGAGTAATTCTGATTAATGTGATTAATGCCTAATGCCTGATTTTTTTTTCTTTCTTTTTTTTTTCTTTTTGGTTTTTTTTTTTTTGTTTGTTTACTAACTTTGCAGCTGATCTTCCTTTCAAGTTCTTGTTAGTTTCTCTTTGAATTTATATACATATCTTGCACTTAGCATAGATTTTGTCTCACTGGTCTACTGGTCTGATACCAATTCAGAGACTAACCATTTACTTTGGTTTGAATTTGATTCCTGCTGTCTTCATATGATGGCCTATAATTATTTTGCTGGAGGAGACAATGGGTTTTAGATCCCTATCCACTTTCTTTATGGCACTCCTGATTTGGTAGACCTTTGTTACATCTACGGAAGCAACTTCTCGTCCACGTTGAAGGGGCGCAGCCTTACCCATTTTCCATATGGAATTATCTGCTCATATGGGTGTTGGACATTCTTTTGATAACCCTTTATGCCTTTACCTGAATAATTTCCAGTTCTAAAATAACATAACTCTGTTCCTTATTTCCTTATCCATAATTTCAGAGTTTTGTTGCCGATCGTTTAATATACAGTTAATGTTTACATTACGTAGATTTTCCATCCTTTAACCTTACTTGATTTGATCAGTCTTGATTTATGTGAAAAAGCAGGTGGCAACAATGTGCAATGTGAAAATGTGAAAATGTGATGGTTTAAAAGGCTGTATCAAGTACGCTCACACTGAAAGATTTCCAAGGAGCATTTAGTCTCCTGTTTGAAAGAGATGATAGTAGATAATGAGACATATTTTCTCATAAGAATTAATGTATTTGAGGGGCAATGAATACAGGGGCTGGAATATAAGCCTAAATGCTTAGATGGTATACATGATGTGGAGGATGGTGTAGCAGAAGGAAGCTGAAGGAGAAGATGGCTTTTCACCTTTCAGAAGTGGTTTCTGTTCTAGAAGATCTCTGCCCCTTCAGACAGAAAAAAAATGGTAAGTGTTCAATTTTGTAGGTGAAGAAGCTGTCAAAAAAGGAACATCTCCTCAAGCTGACAATCTCGATTATTCTGCTCTTCTCTACATCCTACACATTACTTTTACAGACAGTGTTATTAAGCTGTGTTCATTTCTCTCATCTTTGCAAACATCCCCCACTTCTACACGAAATCCTACCATAAAAAGTGATTTTCCATCTACTGACTTACTAATTTTCACTTTCTTCCTAAGCATCTTGGGAATGACTGCATAATTCTCTGAGAGGAGCAGGTCAGAATGCACACAAAATTCAGCATGTGAGCTATACCATAGATTTGTGCAACAGCATAATGATATTTTGTATTTATTAATAGAATTACAGCATCACAGAATGGTTGATGCTGGCAGGGACTTCTGCTCATCTGGTTCAGTTGTCCTGATCTAGCAGAATCACTTAGCTTGACCAGACATTTTTTAATATCTCCAGGAATGAAGACTGCAATATTTCAGGGCCAGTGATTATCACCTTCATAATGAAAAAGTGTTTCCTGATGTTCAGGGGAAGCCTTCTGTGCTTCAGTTTGTGCCCATTGCCTCTGGTCCTCTTACTGGGCATCTCTGGCAAGAGGTCTACCTTCTTTCCACTTTCTCTTCAGGTACGTATATATGTTGATAACATCCTCTCTGAATATTTTTTTTCCTGGGCTAAACAAAAAAAGAGTGCTCTAATCCCTTCACCATCTTTGTGGCCTTGGACTCTTTCCATTATGTCCATGTCTCTCTTGTACTGGTGAGCCCAGAACTGGACACAATAGGTGTCCTCAGATGTGGCCTCACCAGCAGGTGTGGCCTCACCAGCAGTGCACAGAGGAGCAGAATATCCTCTCAGTATGCTGAAATGTTCCTCTTTATGAATCTCAGGATACTGTTGGTTTTCTTTGCAGCACATTTCTGGCTCGTGTTCAACAACATGTTCACCAGGGTCCTGAGATCCTTCTCTGCCAAGATATTTCCAGTTTGCTGGCCACCACCACATATTGGTGCATGGGTTTGTTCCTCTCCAGTGATTTCCCCTTGTTTAACTTCATGAGTCTCCTGTTAGCCCACATCTCCAGCCCATTCAGGTCCCTCTGTATGGCAGCAAAATCCTCTGGTGAATCACTACTCTTCACAGTTTTGTATCATTAATAAACTTTCTGAGGGCACCCTGCCCCAGCATCCAGATCATTAATGAAGGTGTTCAACTGGATCGGGCCGTGCATGGACCCAAAGTATGTTGATAGTTATTGGCCTCCAAGTAGATTTTGTGCTGCTTATCACCCCACTCTGGGTCTGGTGGCATGATCTGTGGCCTGTTCAGACAACTTTCAGACCACCTTGCTGTGTGCTTGTTCAGTCCATTCTTCAACAGCTTCTCTACGAGGATGTCATGGGACACTGTCAAAGGCCCCAGTGAAGACAAGGTAGAAGTATCCATTTTTCTCTCATCTACTGAGCCAATATTTTTGTCACAGATGTTTATCAAGATGGGTAACCATTACTTCCCATTGGTGAATCCATGCTAACTACTGCTAATGATTTTTCATCCTTCAGGTACCTGACATGTTTTTTATTTCTGTTCTTCCCTACCAATTCTATCTCAGCATTTACGAAGAGCTCCTCTCACTGGCCTTGTTCTCAGTGAGATGACACAGGCTGCCAATCAGCCTCCTGGCACTCCAGCTTCCCAAACCTGCCCTGCTCCCTGCCTGGGGGCAGGAGAACAGACATGGCTGGTGAGGCTCCTGCCCTGATGGAACCCCTGTCGGTGCAGATGCCTGGCCCCAGAGAGCAGCTGGCCCTTGCTGAGCCAGGACACAACTCTTCTTGGTGATTCTTCAAGGATTTCTGGAGAGGATTTTGCTGCTATGGCTTTAGACAAAAACTTTGTTATTACTTTTTATTCTTTTCACTGTTTGCTTCTCAAATTCTTGCTTGGCCTTCATAGTACTACTTTTTATATCTACACTGTCAAAATTTATCAGGCTTTTCATTTTCTTTATGTCTGTACAACATTTTAAAAAATACTTTCTGGTTTCTAGTACTGCCTTGTGATTTGCTGAATAGCCATCCTGGCTTTATATTTTCATTTTCCAAATCTTTTTTAGCAGATGATATGCACTGTTTCTGTATTTGCTGTATGGTATCCTTCAGAAATTTTCATGGTGCTGGGAAGGGTTTAATTCTGTTATATATGTCTTCTGGTTACAGACAAGGCTTTCTCTCTGCTCTGAAGTAAAGTATAGAGGTAGTACATTGTTTGGTCTTTGTTGGTCCTGTTGTGATGCTGAAACTACATGTATATTCACATGAGGTTTGAACAGTGGTACTGCTATAAGCTTTGCCCTGCAAGACTTTTACTACATTTTGCACATGATTCACTGACAAGATTATTGAATATTTCAGTTGTTTTTGTAATTCTTTGAGGAAATATCACACTAGCTTGAATCCCCTTAGGTTGAAAAGAAACTGAATTTAGTAACTCCAGAGTATGGATGAACTTTCTAACAATCAAGCCGTTGTATAAAGATGTATAGCAATTCCCTCCGTATAAAATGAATGATCTTTATTGTTTTCTTAAAAACATTTCTTCCAGGAAAGGATTGTGGGTGGAGTATATGTCTTGGTTTAATATAATTTTCCCAAAAAATGCCTTTGTTTAATTTGAATTTTCCAGCCAACGCACCAAATAATGTTACAGTTTTGATTTGCTAATTTAAATATACTCATTTTTTGTTGTGAGACAGAACCACGCGCAGAAGCAAGGCAGGCTTAAAACTTGAAAGGGTATAAAAAGAAATTTATTAACTACACAAAGAAGGAAAAAAAACAAATTCAGAATAAGATTTTCAGACCACTCTTTCCTTCCCTCTCCCAACCTTCATAAAAACAAAACAAACATACAAAAACCTACTTAAATCAGTTCCCAACTTAAATAGTTTTTTATCAGCTCACTTCAGAGAGAGAAGTTTCCTTTTGTTAGGCTATAGGGATTTTTCTACAAGGAAGAAGAAAACAGTTCTCGTGATTTTATTTTTATGATTTGCATCTGCCCGGGAACCCGCAATTGTGGCACTCCTCCCAACTCCACAGCCTTCCCAGAGCTGTACATGTGGGCCATGTCGGACTCGTATTACTTTACTTTTTG
>VWZS01004124.1:699090-773154 GCA_013397075.1 Rhabdornis inornatus | reverse complement strand
ATAGGAATTTTCAGTGTGATATCAGTCCATCCCTACAACTTCACAAAAGGATTTTCAGCCGACTTTCACAGCATCTTCTCATTCTCCTTCCATCTAAAAAACTTAGCTCTTACTTCACAGACTTCAGGGTATATCCTTTTTCCCCTCTCATATTCAAAGGAAAGTTGGAGGTTTTGCAAATCTTATCTGAGCACAAAGAGTTAAAGTTTCACACAGCTACAAGAGTTGGGCCAGACCCGGGCCTGCGGGGTGAGGGACAGCTGAGATCTCAACCAGCCTTTCTGGGGCTCAGCTGCAGCACCCACACTGCCCATGGCCACCCCTGCTTCCCAGACAGGGGCCCGGCTGCCTCCCCCCAGGCCGTGCGGGGGCTGGACGGGCTTGGCCTCTCCAAAGCTGCTCCGAGCCAGCAGCAGGAGCCAGGCCTGCCACGGGCCCACACGGAAGGAAGCCGGGCTAAAGTCTTATCAATGAGCCTTTCCTCTCCCTGGACATCGGGTCCCTTAGTTTGCAAACGGGGCCAAGGCGGCCTCCCGGGCCCTCCCCCTGCATGGGAGGGAGCTCGGGCCGAGCCGGTGTTACCTGACCAGCCACCGGAAATCAAAGAGAACCTTTCTCCTGGGTAACCTCCTTCAAAATATGTGTTCACAGAGTGAACTAACTTTCTCTAATTGGCTGTTGAGGCTGTCAATAACTAAACCAGCCCTCAACTGGTCTCAATCAACCCACAGAGGAAGCCCCCATAGAGAGAACTTCTCTCTGAGTTTCTTCTTCCCAGGTGAACTCAGCACAGTATACCTGGAAAAAAAGATACTTTTGTGAAGCTGTGACCCAATGTCTAAAGTGTGAAAGTTTCCTATTCACTTGTGTGTTTATTATTTCATCACAGCTTGCTCTAAATGGCTTCTTGCTTGTTGCACTAGCCAATAGCTACTTCAAATAGCTATTCCTGCTCTTCTCAGGACACTGAACATGGATTTTAGGATGGACATTGAGCTTTGGGTTCTGGATTAACTGATGAAACATTGACCCCTAAAAATTAGGCATTTTTTCACATGAACTTTTTTTAAATTTCACCAAAGCTTAAGTGTTAGAGTGTTTCATTTGAAACTCCACTTTAGCCAAGAAGCAATCGAAGGATATTGTTACTCCCCAGGCAAACATCACTCAACTCCATTAAGAACATTTTAAACAAATCTTCATACTCAGATGTTTTAATTTATGTAACGTGTCTGCTGTAGCATTTGAATCAGAATGATGACAGTAAGTATTGCTTACCGTTACCTTCCTCAATGTTGTATTGTATTTGGCATTGCTAATGGCAACAGTTAAATAAAAAATGGGTTTCTAAGATCTCAAAATTCATACTAGGCCATATAAACTGGCTGTCATCTCCTGTCAAAGATTCAGTCATAATATTTCAGGGAAATCTAGATCATCAACAGCACAGGAAAGGCTTAGGCTGGACATTAGGAAATATTTCTTATCTGAGAGGGTGATAAAGCACAGGAATAGGCTTCCTAGACAGATTGTTGATGCCCTAAGCCTGTCATTACTCAAGAATCATTTGGACAACGCCCTTAATATGCTTTAAATTTTCAGCCCCGAGTGGTCAAGCAGTTGGACTAGATGATCATTGTAGGTACTTTCTAGGTGAAATCATTCCATTCCATTCCATTCCATTCCATTCCATTCCATTCCATTCCATTCCATTCCATTCCATTCCATTCACTTAAAAGCAACAAGTCTCTTTTTACTACACCCTATATTCCTGACTATGAAATACATAATTAAAATATGAATGAAGTTCCTGAAATTGAAGAGTCCGACAAAAAGAGGATGTGATTTAAAAACTTCTGAAATACACTGTCATTAATAGGTCCCTGAATTTATTTACTGTAGTTTACTGTACACCAAATTTTGGATAAGGCTATTACTGAGGATGGAATCTGCAATAGAAGTTTCATGGCTTTTGGATTTCAGAGAGTGCAGCAAAGTAATACTCCTTACTCTCATACTGTGTTTTTCTTCAGTGGCTTATTTCAGCCCAATCAACAACATAAAAATTCACACATCACAATATATTTGTGCCTTTATTGATATCTTCCTCTTTTCCAATCCTCTTGTTTTTATATTTTCATCTATGCAAAAGTTTTCTTTGAAACAGTTATTGGATACAGTGCTCTGAACTGTGAAATAAAATTTTATCTTCATTTGGTTTATGCTGCAGTATTTGTTTACTTTGAATTCAAGAGCCCTTTTTTGCAATATTCTAAAATCTATAAAAATGCAGTGTTTCATTTAATTCAAAATGTATTAATGTCTTTTGTTTCAAAGATCAGCACAAAAATTTGTAATTAACTGAATAAATTTCTTTGCAACTGAAGTAACCCACAATCTGTCCAAATAACTTCTCCATTATTAAATACTGCATTCTCAAATACTTTTCAAAGAGTGAAGGATAGGCTTCCCTGCTGTCTTTATGTTTAATAATATGAAGAATTCTCAACCTGTAAATAAGTAGTACTTGAAATGGAAAGAAAGAGAACAGAACATTTACTAAGTATTATCCTTTTAGGAGCAGTGAAAATGAAATGCAGAGAATTTGGAGGAACTGCTCCAAACCAAGCATCACAATTATGGCTGGAAAGCATACTGCTCTGCCTCTTCAGTCTTTGGTACATTGACTTCTTTTGTCGAGAGAGTAAATCCTGGCTCTTGCCTTCTGGTTATCAAGTACTTCATAAGACATCAAAACCCTCTGAAATGACTACCCAGGGAAGAAGTTGCTCTGCTAATAATTTCAGTTTCATTTCAGCAAGGCTAGCCTTTGAATAAGGTCAGTCATAGAGCCATAGACTTGTAGAATGTTCTGGGTTGGAAGGGACCTTAATGATTGCCAATTTCCAACCTCCACACCTGTGTTAGTGTTAAGGAGATTCCCCACCTGGCCGTTCAGCAGACTGACTCTGGTAGTCATTCCCTGAGGATCAGACCCCTCTGCAGCTCCACGCCCTGCACTCACACGGTCACACCAGGCCTTCTTCACCCGCTCAAGCCCGGGTTCCTGTAGGACAGGATCAGATATCAGATCATTTAATCATGCAGCAATAACAAAATCACAGCTTGAGCTGGGTCCAAGGAGAGACCCCGAACAAAGGAAAGCCTGGGCTTTTAAAGCCTCACAGTCTAAGCATGTGAAGCTCAGGAGTCCTCGGCTCTGATGTGTCTCTGAGTGTCATCTGGCTGGGCCATCAGTCCGTGCCCAGGGACGCTTTGTCATGCTTTGGGCATGGTCTTGGTCTAGCTCTGTCATGCTAAAACAAAGGCAGTTCTCGGCCTCTGGCCTCGGGCTCCCCCACCCAGAGCTCAGTCTGTGGCTGGCACTGCAGCTCCTTTGAATCCCTGGTTCTTTGGTCTATTATTATTATACTACTGAAAAGCATACTCCATTTCAGTAGCTGTCTTTTACACTACTGAGCTGTTTTAATCCCCATCCTAACCTGCTGTTACAGTCCATTCTCCTTGCAGAGGGTGAAGTGCTCTCAGTGAGATTCTCAGCACAGCACATGATCTCCTGTGCAGAGAGGTCTGGGGAATCTGGGACCCCACATCAACAGCACAATTAGCAGAGCTGTTCTACTGAGGCTATAGCGTTTCTAATGGATTCAATGACCTTTATGCCATTAGTTTATTAATAACAAGAAAATTCTGCTTTCTGACTTCTCTCAAATGAACTGTCCTTCTGGTAGCTTGTCTTATTGCTGCTTGAAAATCTTCTTTCAGTGGACACAATTGCTTGATAGCACCTATATAGAGTCCTTTATCAAGAAGTGAACAGTGATATATTTTATATATAATATTTTGAAATTGTTTCTGTGTTCAAGAGCAATGGATTATGAAGGGTAGAAAATGGGAGAGAGAATTTCCCAATAGCTGGCCCATGGCTGGAGTTTACTTGTGCAGGAGAAAGAAATGTCTCTGAGTGCCTCTATAGTCTTCTTTTGAACTCACTAAAGAACAATCATACTACATACAGGCAAGAATCAAAATAAAAAATACAAACAATAACTGAAGTATAGTCTGAGCATACTTTTAAATATCAGTTCAGAAATGCAAAGTATTCTGGCCCAGTAATGCTCACCTTATGATTATGCAAAAGTGATGCAAATGTAGAAAATTGGCAGAAAATTGCATGTTTTCCAGTCCAGTGTCTCAAATATAATTGCATTACCACTCTGGCATCACTTTCACTGTAACCATGTAAGGGTGTTACTAAATGTTGTGATCAGTGTGTAATAAGAGTATGCATTCTTTCTAAGCATAGATTAAAATTTAGCTGGAAAATAACTGCAATTTAATAATCCAGTGGTGGAAATCTTGCACAGCTGAGGCAGGAAAAGTTACTGACAAAGAAGAGAGGATATTTTGCTTGCAGAAAGGAATGACATGAGTAGCTAAGCTATGACCATCAAGACAGCTTTGAGCACAGTGAAAAGACACAGGAAAGGTATAATCAGAGAAAAGAACTATAATTTTCCAGAACAAGATGAAGATATTGAGACAGGACTATTCAACAAGACAAAGGAGCTCTCCATCTGGGTGCCTGGTGTACATGTTTGTGCACAGATATTATCTCCTTGGGAGATGGCTCCTCCTGCCAGATTGCTCCTGATGGGTGGGGAAGGGAAGGAACATCCTGTGACAGCTCAAACTTGCAGTCCCCTTGCCAGCACATCACAGCTTCGGGTGATGCCCACACCCATTGCCTGTGGCCTCACCTCATCCCAGAGACCCTTCCCTCAGAAGCAGAAAGATCCTCCTGTGAAGTCAGCACAAGATCTCATTTTCCCCTTCTTGGGCAGATCCTCTAATCCTTGCCTATGCTGCTAAGCTCTACCCAACCCTGATAGGCTTTGGAAATACTATGCCTGATCCATCTTCCTGCTGGCTGCCTACTTGCTGTCTTTTTCCCTCTGGCATCTTCCATGCTGCCTGAAAAGGTAGACACCCCTTACTTACTGCAGAGTGAAAATACATATGGATGATGATTTTAAGGAAGTCCGTGTGGTTATGTAGAAGTGTCTTGTAGATTCTCCTTCAGAGCCATCTACAAGTACCACTAAATGTAGTAGGTGTCATCCTGTGGTAAGATGGTTTGTCATCTTGGTTCTATGCTTTTCTCTTAAGAGGATGGGATTTGGGGATTGTCTTGTGGTTTTAGTAGACAGTAAAGGAACAGAAATGCATTCACAATGACAGATCTTTTAGGACAGGCTAGAGCATAAACTGAAGAAAATTTCCAACACTGACACTGACGACCAGAACAGGGAGAGCATTACAAGGGAGTTAATGTTTATTGACAATATTACCAAACCAGACCTCTTTGCCATTATATAGTGGCTCCTAATGTAAATAGGATTGCTGTTGAAAATAGCTAGCTACTCCTGACGCTATTGCAAAAGGTGGGTTAAAGACGAGGAAAAAGCTGCAACACCAGATGTGTTCTGGGAATGATTTTAGAGGGGAAAAAAATTATTTTTAAATACTGAGTTAATTTTCAGCTATGAAATTGCAGTAAATTTTCAGACAGCAAGTTAGTTCTAGGACTCTGAAAATGCACATTGGAAAAAGATGATATATAGAGTGGTTCCTGTACAAGATTTTTTTTGGCAGTGAAAGGAGAGGAATGCAGACTGGAGGGGACAGAAGCATGAATAAAGTCAATCAAATCACAAATGAGATTCTCCTGTAATTCCTCATTCTACAAACATACATTTCTCATCCTACTTAAAAACCAGATCATACCTGTGACTGTATGCTAATGTTTTATGTTTTATGTTTGAGTAAGGAAAAAATACTAAAGTAGTTTGTGGTATGACTCTTGGAATGAGATGACTTTTGAATTATCTTCCCTGTTTGTCAGTCTGTATCCAATGATTTCCATGTTCTAATTGTGAGCTCTGTTTTCTTTTGACAATATTATATCTTTCTTCTCTCATGGTTTGTTACTGCCATTCTTTTTTTATCCGAGTTGGAATGATTGTTATATAATATTCCAGTTTCTAAAGCTCTTTATGTGTCAGCACAGCTAGTACACCTGTCTTCTTTTTTTTTTTTTCATGATTGATAGAAAGAAAAAAGATTCTTGATTAACTGTATTCCAATTCCTTATGAACACTTTTTTTTTTCTTTTTCTCCCTGTAGCAGCACCAAAATATTTTTCTGTCAAATTACATGCCAAAGAATATCTAATTAAGTCTAGATGCTAGAGATAAAATTCAGTACTAGTGTGACTGCATAATGCTATCATTCTTCAGTCCTTACTGTGTAATAAGGATTAGATTGTTCCCTATAAATTTTTCAGCTATAAATGTAGCTGAATCTCAAAAGATCTGTTGGAACAACTTGGCTAGAGACAAACCACTCCAGTATTTATTTAATGTTCACTGTGCTAAAGTGAGTTTTACAAACACAATCTTCAGAAGATCCAGATGAGTCAGACTGGTAAAAGGTGTATGGAATTGATCTGCCATAAAAATGAAACATCCAGTAGCATGTTCAGAGTGCACTGCAAATAGCTGGTTCCCAAAATACCCCATTAGGTCTTCAGTTCACAGACTGTTCTTTATGCACCCATTCCTGTCTTTTCATATCTCACTACTTTTGCTTATTATGTGAATGACAGTGATTGAAATGGGAAAACAGAATGATGAGTGCAATGTGAAAAGCTTGAGTGATAATAATTTTGAAGAGAAACAATATCAATATGCTGGATTCTGCCATATCTTCTCACACAGAATTAAAAAGTGTCCTAACATTTCAAGATGAGAGGCAGAGACTAGGTTCTGGTAGACCCAGCTCTCTGTTCTTTGCTGACTCTTTCAGTCCCCCACCTACCAGAATCATTCTACCATTGTTCCACCCGTCCCTTAGTCACCTGCAATACCTGCAATATCCTTGAACCAGTAGATGTGCCAGTAAACTACATTTTCTTTCACTGGAATTTTCTCCTGAATCTAACGCATGCCCATCTTAAGCCTGGAGACTTTCATTTGCATACCCAGCATTGAAAGATGCTTTATTCCTTCTGTGAAGCCTTTCCTGCTGCACTACAGTCACTCTGTGACCTGCCTGTGTCAGCCAGCCATCTATCTGGCTTTCCTAGAGGAGGCTGAAAATCTCTTCTTTCCCTCGGGTTATGCTCTCTGCTTGACTCAATTGTCACTGTATTTATTGCAAGGTCAGAAACAGCAGAAACAACCTGCAAAAGACTGAACTTGCAGGAAACTCAATATTCAGCTTCTCTGGGATTAATGGAGATCCATGGAAAACATCTCCCTGTCACAGTCTACATGTCTGGCAAAAATGCATGGAAGCACTGAAATATTCTGAGATTTGTCTGGTAAAATCACACCAAATCCATTGCTGATCCTCAAGGTTATTGTACATCAGTCACATTGCCTTGTGTTTGCAGTGCATCTGCCATGGCAGGGTTTCAATGATGCTGAACCTCCCTTGCTCCTTGCACTAGGCTGAGTCCTTACATTTAATTGCTGGGGAACAAATCAAATTATCTAATTTTTTTCATCTGCTGAACTAAATAGGTTCAGCTTGTGGCAAGGACTATATTTATTTTTATGCCTTTTCTTCTACCCACAATGTCCTGGAGGGGTATGCAAATGCAAAGTCTGGTGCATGATGCAAAGCAAATATTCTATCATTACATTAAAAAATATAGATGAGCATTTAAAATATGGAAAAATGTAATTCAATTTAAAATGTAGCCTTTTTTCTGCTCTTTTCTTATCAAGAAAGTAAAAGAATTAATTTTATTCTGCAAGGTAGCTATTTTTTAAAAATTGGCCCAAATGAATTTTTTATTATAATATTAATTCTACTGAATGTAATCCTATAAGCTTTCCCATTTGGTTAGAAGGACAAAGTCTCATGGTCAGAATTATTTTCGGATAGCTGTTATTCTTACATAACTACAATGTCTTTCACTGGTAAGAGACTACTTTTTTTCTTGGTAATTACATTTTCACAGCTGATGTTCTGTTGCACAATATATATTCCAGCCTTAGCTTAACATATGACTGTATTTACCATAATTTTTTGTCTTGACGTAAAATCTTATTTCCAGATACAATGTTTGCCTATCTCACTGCTAGCTCTGGTTGACTGTGAACCTTGATTCCTCATTCATCCTGAATGAATGAACAGTTATTCATTTCAGCAGCTTCACTGGCACCAGTGTAAGGGCACACAAATTGCAAAATATGGAATGTTTTTAGGGAGTCATATTCTAAAAAGAAAATGAAAATTTCTTTCTCTTCCTAACATGATTCCACATGAAATATAATTGAGAGGAAAGTGCTGAAGATAGGTGAATAGCATTCTTCACTCATTGCACCCAAACCTGTTGTGGTCTCGTCATTGAGTTTAAGCCTCTGCATTGTATTGTGGCCCAAGGGCACTATTGAAATCACATCACCACATGAAGAAAAATCCTTTTTTTTTTCTTTTTTTTTTTTTTTTTTTTTAAATATCCCTGGGATGAGTGAGATACTTTGAATTTGGTTTGAAATTAAACCAAAGCCTGTTACTAGTAATTATTATTATTACCTATTTTATCCTACTGGAAATGTTCCACATTGAATGTTGCAGACAGGAATCCATCTATCCATAAAAAACTACAACCCCGTTTGAGCTATTTGCTTTTTTAAGGGAAATATGGAGAATATTTCCTATAACCAAACTTTTCAGGGTTAGTTTATAAAGTTCCACAGGAAAAGTTGAACATTCTCCCTTGACTGAATAGGGAGCCAGTGACTGCCATTTTTATCTTTCTGTCACATTTGGCGCACATGAACAAACTTCTCTCTTGTTTGATATTAATTTTTGGTACCAAATAAGGGAACTGGTATTCAAACAGTATGTTAGTACTTCTCAATCACAACTCATTCGGGAATGTAAAGGGCATTTTTTTGTCCATATTCTAAAAATAAGGATTCAGAGAGGTTATTCTGATTTCTTTTCACTTGAATTGAATCATCAATTTAAGTTCATGTATTTTCTCATTGATAGAGGGTCTGCTGTGATAGTTCTGGTTTTACTTTCCATTCGAGTGTATCTTGTTATTGAGATTAGTTCAGATATGATATTCGTTGAACGCATTTAATCTTCTACATTATCTGATACTGATCTGCAGAAGGAGAAGCGTATGTCTTTTAATGGAAATTTATTAATTTCATTTAAATTGATTATGACCCTCATGCTATCATACTGTTGACCAATTTCTCCCCTAATTTAAGGGACAGTATATTATCCCGATAATTTTTGCATTCTTAAGCTTCAAAATAAACTTTGGCATTACTAAGCACTGCTTCTTGCTAGTATAAAAATATTTATATAAAACCCGATATAGAATAGCTGCTTTTGTTCACAGACCAAGATTTAGGGCTGTTTTCAAAAGGTGTTAACATATTTTTCAAAAAATAATTACCTGTCATGAACCCCTTCACTTTCCACACAGGAACAATGTGTTTGCTTCAAGTCAAAAAACACAAGGGGGCAGTTTAGTATAACAAACCAACATTAGCATGTTCTGTGTTAGAAAAGTAGCTTTTCTGAATCTTCGAATTAGAGTTGCATAGATGCAAGGATTACTGTTAGCACTCAGAGACTTCTGGTCCAGACTTAAAGACAAAAACTCTAGTAACACAGAATGTGTTTTAATTTGGAACAGGCCTTTAGTCAATGAAGGGAAAAGAAGGAAGAAAGAGTTCATACCAGCTGGATATGTTGGAAGGAATTTTCTCAAACATGTTTTACCTTAATTCAAGAATTTATTTGCATCAGTTACCAGAATGGATTAGACTGTCTTTCAGTTAACAGTTTTAATGTGGTAAGCATTAGTGCAGCTGGCTGCACCATAGCACTGGGATAGAGTTAAATTGGGTTTGTTTATAATTTACTGTGTTTCCTGCAGAACATCTAAATCAAGCTTTTGTAACAGATTAAACTGACATACTAAAGAAGGAGTGTTATGAATAAGTGCTTTGCAAAAAATGACTAATGTGACAGTTGAAACTTTCACCTTGCTATGAATACAATGAAAAAAATCTCTTTTTCTATGGAAAGCTCAACATTCTTTTTATTGCAAGTTCTAACTACTTTCCTGTATTACAATATAATTTCCCCTAACACTGCTTAGCCAGGAGCAATCCAGGGTGATTCACAATTCAGCAAAACTTGCAGATAGCTTGCACTGTGCCCTTGCTTTGAGATAATTTCAAGTGTACAGGAAAGGTAAAACCTACAGGAAGGATGACTCTTGGTAAATTGAGATAGGAATTTTAACATAGGAGAGTATGTGCCAGGTTCACCTTATGTCCATCCCAGCCTCCAGTGGGTTGGAAGAATTAAGGGAAGCAAGAATCCCCATGAAACAACTTGATCAAAAGTCATTGTCGCATCTCCTGTTGCAGCACTTTAGGACCAGGTGTTTATAGCACCAGAGGAGGACCTACACAACTTTTGTGCCCCCATGCCAGGCTGGCTTCAGCTCTGTGGTCTTATTGTGAATGCTTCCACTGAACCAATCTGTACTACCAGCCACTGCTTAGAAATTGTGACAGAGGCACAGCTGGAAACTTGAATTCTTTGTCTGCTTAATGGGTGGTTCTTGCATGGTGGGAGGAGAAATCCTGAACTAACTTCAGACACAACTCTGCACAATCAGGTTAGAGGATTGGCTAAAGGCAAAAAAGTTGACTATTACATTCCCTTCTGTGACCTGAGAGATGGTTGTTGTGGTTGGATTACACTTCTGTAGCAGGAAGCTTCTCCCCCTTTCTGAGGAGAATGGCTTAAAGGCATTGGGTTCTGTGTGAGGCAATGAAGCTGGTGGTACACAAAGACAGCTCTCTGTCTGAACCCATCACAGTGTGACTGCATTGTTTGCACCATTTTCTGCAGTTCCCTGTAATCTTTCAAAACTGCTTAGAAAACAGTTTCATAACCTCACCGTGGGAATTTTACCGACTACATTTTTCCCATGTTGATTATAGACTGCACAGAGAGCTGTACACATGTGCTCAATTGACCTCTCCCATTCTTAAATATTTATTATATCAAATGTGACACTAGATTAAATCAAATCATGATTCTCTTTTCATAGTTTTGCAATCTAGGTTGCTGCCTGATGATTTAGTCAAGGATTCATTTAGTAGCAATCTGGGCGGTAGTGGCACTACTGTGCAATAAAATGTTTTAGAATAAACATTCAGATTAGCATTATATTTAGATAGGATTAGAATGTTCATCAGTAATGTATAAGCATATGACTTCTATGCACTGTGAACTTCTGTCAAATTTAATGGTCATAAGGGTCTTGATCTCTTATATTTATTTCCTGATTAGTCTAATCAGATATTCCAGTTGGAAAGTTAAACTGTCTCTGTATGGTATCTTGCAAAACAGGCGAAGTATCTGTCAAATAAATGAATAAAACAAAACTAAAAAGAACATGATAGCCAGGAACAACTGCTAATTTTTGTCAGTTACAGGGTACTTTCACTGCACTTGAATAATTTTATTTTATACTGAAGAAAGGAGGAATATTATAAATGTTCAGCATGGCAGTTTTTGTATTTCTTTCAAAGCATAAAGTTCTCTTCACATTTGCTACCGCCTACTCATGGCTTATTCCCTATCTGACACTTGAGCAATTGTTATAAACCATTTCCATCTGTGATTTACTTTGTCTTTTCTATTGCAGGTGACAGTTAATGTATCTTGTCTGCTGCTATGAAATTAAAAAAAAAGGTCTGAAAATGATAAGAATAAACACTTGCAAAAACAGCGATAGAAAAAACAAAAGCTTTTATGTTATCAGAATTTGTGTGTTTTGGAAACCTCTCAAACCACAATGTAATAATTGTTTGGATGCCTAAAGTATCTTCGTTTAAAAAAAAGGAAGTGAGGATAGGCTTACACTACTTAAGAATTTCTATGGTAAATTCCTTCAGCTACAAAAGTGATGTAGTATAGACACGAAACAAAGATTTGATGTTACAGATTTACACAGACTTTTTAAGTTTACTCTGCATTTCCCTCCAGACCTCTTCCAGCTGAAATCTAGTGACACTGGAAGAGTTATATCATAAGAAAGCTGCTTCACCTAAGGTGAACAGCAGAACCTTAAACTAATAAAACTTGATCACCACTAGAAGGACAAAGATATAGCAAGCAAGGCTAGGGTAGGTAGTGTTAATTCAGAAGACATCTGTAGGCTAGAACTTTGCATATGAAAGTGGTATGGATTAGGAGGTCATACACCCAGCTCAAAGACAGGAGAAAATAGTGTATAACCATACTATTTTTGGTTGTACAAAAATCACATGTATTTTCTAAACTTAATGCTTACCAGGAAACATGTAAGTGTTATCTTCATTTCTAAATGTGCTGTCTTTGAAAGAGGATTAAATATCTATGCAACTGTTTCGCTTTCCAAACATATACAGTTTGCTAATATTAAGAATTATTTTTACCTGTCCCTCAGCTAGTTAATTAGATGCATTTTCTAATGCAAAATGCATTTTTTGATTTCACTATGACAAGTTCAAATGTTCATAAAGGTATAGCTCATAGCCAGGTGTGTTGGTAATCACTGTAGCTTAAAGCAGTGATTGGTGAATCATAGGTAAAATAGAAAAAGCACGCTGTCTGCTATTTGGACAGATAATGCACAGTATGAAAACAGTTTCAGATGGTGATGACATAGGAATTGTCTGGTCTACATGCAGATGCTGTGAGTGTACATAGGAATTGTTAATCTATGCTGATCCACTGTATTTATTCATTTTAGGTATTTCCATGCTTAAGCATGCCTAGCTTAACTAAAATCTTAATGAAGAATATTTTTTGGTGAAAATTCATTAGCTCTGTACACCTTGAAATGACTTTTTAATGTGCTTGAACATTCTAGTCTGCAATGAGTTAACATTTAAGAACAAATGTATCATTTCTAGCCTTGCAAAACTCCTGCTGTCCTTGTCACCTTTTTCTTCTTTCTTCTTTTACCTGTTCATATATACTACAGGTAATTTTAGATCATTATGTAGATTATTCCAGAAAATATTAACAAATGCGAAATTGTGGTTTAGTTCTGTTTTCCTGAAGGTCTTTTTGCCCTAGAACTTAATCTAGGTCCTAGATTACTAGATACTTCTGGGCAGTTCCCACAGACATTGACAAGAATTTAGGGCGTTCAGCCTGTCACAGTAGGTCCACAACATATGTTTAGATTCTGCCCTAACCTTCAGTTTTTGGTGACATGCTTAGTATTAATATTTGCTCATCATTTCATCCCTTCCATCTCAGATTTTCAGTTTCCTCTAACTAAAGCCTCAGTCACATTGTGATAGTCCCTCAGTTTGATGAATAGCTCCATTTCTCTCATTACCGAACATGCAGTAATAAACAAAACTGCCCAAATAGCAGTTCATTTCTGGAATGCAGAATGTTCTCCTGGTATTACCCAAATGTCCTCCAAACAAGACAAAATTTGCTGTGCAACCTTCTATGTCTTGTATATGCCATTATGTCTTCAGCAGGCCATGTTCTCAGTGTTTCTCTTTAATACCTTTTGTTAACATTCATACATGAGAAAAGGGGAAATGAGAAACTCTTTCCAATAAGACTGAAAACTGCTGTCCTATTTCTTATTTTATGATTTGGTAGGTAAATATAATTCTGCGAAGAAGGCATTCAAAAGTGGTGTTTATCCAAGTTTCTCTTCCATTTCATAACCATGTCAGAAAGAGACAAATATGTATTCTGTACATATAAATCTTTGTCTCTTCCCTCACCTTTATTCAGTATATTTGTGCAATTTATTTTGTAAGTCGCTTTAAAAAAGTGAGTTACTTTCTTTGGAGCTTTGGCCTCTTAAACCATAGCAATATTTCTTTAATTTTGGAAATGTTTATGTAGGAGGTGGAGTAAGACTGCTTCCCTATTTCCACCATTATTTAAAAATTATAGTAGACAGTATCACACCTTTGAGATATCCAAAGCAAGTAGCTATTCAGACATTGGAATGACAAAGGGATGGTGCTCTGGCTGAGATGCTCGCCAGCCTGCAACTAAAGAGCCATAAAACACTAGAAAAGAGCTGGCTTAGATACCACATTTATACAGAGTTCTAGCAGAATGAAAGAAGCTTACAGGACTTGTTGAAAAACAGAAGCAAAATTTGGTTACAGCATCAGTTATTTACAACTTGCCATTAACAAAGATCGTTCATTTATTCAGTATTCTGGAAATCAAAGCATACGCTGCACTTTGTTAACTTTTGTCTCGTGTAAGACCACTTGGCTGTGCTGCAGCTATGTCTGTTTGCAATACAATGTAAGAAAATTGTTGTAAAGAGATAACTTCCAGATAAGTAGTAACAAATGGATGAGATTCCTTAGTCCCAGTTAGTCTGGCATGTCTGTCTATATCACACTGTCATTATTTGCATTTTGCCTAAACTTAATGTAAGTTTGAAGATTCAGTGTTTACACAGACACCACTCTTCTGAAGGAGACATAATTTATGCAAATCAGTAGAAAATTATGTCCTGTCTTTATGAATGACTTAAAGCTACAACACTGCAGATTAGCCACATCTCTCTTTCATTGTTAATTTATGGACATAATGAAGTATATTTGAAACAGATATATAAACTGTAAAAATCGCCATGCTTTAACAGGTCAGTGGTCTGCAAAATTTGTGTCCTATTTCCAGCAACTATCTGTGTATGGAGGAAGTGTTAAGTATAATCAGCTTCATATGTTGATTACTCTGAAGTAACATGCTGTAGGATATTTTCATGAAGTACATTAAGCCAAGACTGGTTTACAGTCTGAAGCACTGGACTTGAGATTTATATTTTTCAGGCCTATGGAATTCAGTTGAAAGGGTTGCCTTAGTGGATTCAGGAAGACCTTTTTAATCTTTCTACTAGTATCTCTTTCCAGCAAGAAAGCTGCAATTCTACAAAGCTATTTAGTTCAGTAGCTCTTACTGGTGTGAGCTGGGAATTAAAAAACCCTGAGGACAGGAGAATTTATCTTCTAAACAACATTGCCTCCTGTCTCCCTAGCAGACAATTCACCACAGAAACCTGGACAGACTTTTCTACTCTTAGACAAAGCTAAATTCAACTGTAATGTGGAGCAGGATGGTGCCTTCAAGCGATAAGGACACCACTGTGTCGTGTCTGGGGAAATGCAACACTGCCAATATTGTTACTAGGGAAGATTGCCAGTACCTTAAGTAGCACTGGCAGAAATCCATTCCAGGTACAAATTTCCAGTTTGGAAGGTCCTGTTTGAGTTTTCTGAGCTATTCAAAATTAACAATTTTGAATAAATTCATCTTACAGGAATATTCTTCAGGAATCTACAGCTATAATAATTAGATTATATTCAGCATGGTGCTTAGTAATGCTTGATAATCCTTGGTGAAACACATTTTTCTGAATTTCCCAAGTGTGAGAGATTAATTGTTCTCTAGGTTCTTATCACATTAACTTAGTTGGGCCTTTTGAAGTCACAAGGAAGAAGGTATAATAAAAGATCAAAAGACCTCTGAAAACATCAATTAGTGTGTTTAGCACATCAAATTATGGTGCGCAGGTTTGTTATTCTTTATTTAGTTTTAGAAATGCATATGAAATGAGTAGGAGTTTTCAGAGTTAGGAATTTAATTTGAGATCTGAAACTAAAAGTCTTTCCCCACAGCTGAGAGAGAGAAGGAAAAGACAAGATGTGACTCCATCTACCTGTGCTCTGTATCTCTCGTAAACGTGAATCTCTTTCCACTGACCCGATGCCACTCCATTCTTAGACCCCTAAATCAAGCATCTAGAAGTCACTTAGGGTACATATTCTTCCTTGGCAAGTGCCAAAGACCTTCCCTGTTACATAAACAGATTTAATCTGATCTTTGTCAAAGTAAATTCTTGATGATGTTTCATTAGATGTCTAAATTAGGAGACATTAATCCCTTTTAGAAGTGCAGTTTTTCTTCCTCTTATTATTAAATTGTACCCTTGGAGTAGTTTTCTTCTTCGTATTTATAGAAAAATTCCTTTATTTATATACAGTAGTGAAGACACCTTGAAACAGAATTTCCATTTGAGTACAGCTCAGAATGCAGCTCTCAAAACCTGTTTAAGCGCAGAATCACAGAAAGGGTCAGGTTGGAACAGACCACAGTGGGTTGTCTGGTCTAACCTCCCTGCTCAGGTAGGGTCATATCAGAGCACATTGCACAGGACAGCATTCAGACAATTCCTGAATATTTCCAGTGATGGAGACTCCACAACCTCTCTGGGCAATGTGTTCAAGTGCTTGGTCACTGCGCAGGAAAGAAGTTTTTCCTCCTATTCATGTGGAATTTCCTGTGCATCAGTTTCTACCCATTGCCTCCTGTCCTGTTGCTGGGCATCACTGAGCAGAGCCTGGATCCATCCTCTTGACAGCCTCCTTTCAGATGTTTATAGATATTGATGCAGTCCCTCATCATTCCTCCTCAACACTCCTCCTTAAAAAAATCCTCCCAAAATACAAATTTGATAAAGTTCACCCTCTACCCTGGCAGGACTCAACTCTTAATTAAAATACCAATCTATTAATTGATCCTTAGCAAAGAAAACAATACACATGAGTTCTAATGAACAAAAACCTCAACACTAGGGCTCACTAGACATAATGTATTTAAAACCTAAGCAAATACTTTGCCAGTTGACTAGGATATGTTAGGTTACCAGTGCCTCAAACCAACCTCAGAAAAGTATTTAAAAGTAAACCTACTGTAAGCAGAGAACACAGGAAGAAAATGGTCATTAAAGTCTCCAATATTTTATAGCAGCATGGCATCTAAAAAAAAAAGAAAAGAAGCTGAAGAAGAGGCAAAAAGTCAAAGGAGCAAGGTGAATGAGAAATCTTTATTTTAGAATAAGTTCTGCAAAGTATAAAGTACGCAATTAAAAATTTAGTGGCGATTAAGCCATTATTTCTGTAACAGTAGAAGCTTACAAAAAATTAACACTGTGTGGCTGTGGAATAGAATAACACTTTTGAAAATGTCTCATTAGATGTAAACATTTTGCTTGAGATGGAAGGATATCTGCTAATTTTTTAATAAGACTTAGCAAAAAAACAAGTATGTGTAGAACTTGTGTCTCTCATTCTCAGTATCTTTTGCTTTTTTAAAATCATTGTTATCCTGGAGGATGCAGAGGACACTGACAGGAGAAGTTTCTGAAATTTTTGAAACAGATAGAATAAAAACTGATTTTTGTGCAATGAAGTAGCACAAATAATACCTTAATTTTTCCTTTATTATTTGCTGAAGTTTTGCTAATCCATCATAATCCCCAGATAAAACCAAAGGAATATGTTGCAATAGTTATGTGAATTGCAGCACTTAACCATACTTTATCAGATTTCCTCTCATTTGGAGGTAATAGTTGAAAGAATAGGGGAAGAAGAGGAAGGAAGAGTGAAACTCAGGTCCTTGGAAAGAACTCATGGAGTAACAAGAGTTAGGCTTACATTCTGTATGCGTCATTTACAGGAGAATTTGTCCAGTTCTGGTAGGAGCTGTTTTTCCCAGAGACAATGCTAAGTAGTGGCTGTGGAAAAAGAAGTTTTGCCTCTGAAACAGTCATGTATTGCATTACAATGCATGCTTCCAGAGGACCACTGTGATAATTCAGTTTTCACAAGTCTACAGTCAAGTGGTTCATGTCCTTAATTCTGTTGGTCAAGGAGGATTGTTCTTTTCAGTAAACATTTAATTATGGCTGTTAGTTCTCTGCGGCATTTTTACTCCCTACTGTCCAGCAACCAAAGGAAGAAGTTCTTTCCCACAAGTCATCAGAGAGGACAGTCTCCAGTCTTGGCTTCCGTTAATATGCCAGTTTATAAACTGTGGTAGTTCAGCAGGAGTTTTGTGAGTCAAGTTTGCAAGGAGGTGCTCCTAACAGCAGAAACATGATACCTAACTCAGGTTTGGATAAGTCCACTGAACGGTCTTGCATAATGCTGCCTTTGGGGTTTTTTTTTAACACTCATCTTTAAAATTAGTGCAAAACCCTTCCCTCACCCCCCTTTATTTTCAGTTCCAATTTAATTTCTTTTCATGTCACTCTGTGTCAGCAAATCACTTGGGTCTGCATCATCATTGCTGTGACTCAGTTTATGTGCACAGCTGTGTCAGGTGGATTTCTGCAACCCTTGGCAAGTGGCTCTGGGACACTGCAGAGTGTGCAATGAGGTTTCTTGGCTCTGGATTACCTTTCTGCCCTGCCTTCCCACTTTTCCCTAGAAGCCTGATGACGATTGTAGAGAAAGAAACTGTTCTTGATACCAAGAAAAAAAATAAACACAATGAATTGATTCCTTTCATAGTCATAAACTTTTTTGTTCATTAGGGGTATGTAAATGAAGGGTTTCTATCACTATACATACAGGTGGGAATATGCTGAAAGCAAATTTGTATATTGTATTGCAGACACAAAGGCTGAAATTTGTATTAGCTTCATTTAAGTAAAATTCCTGTAGATATTGAATTTTTTCCACATAAATTTCCCAAATTTAATTTTATATTTTAGTTCAGACTAAAACCAGTGGCTTACATGAGACAGCTGTGTGGCATGAACCTTAGATAAACTATAATTTAAAGAAATAACTTCTTTAGTCTGCTTTAATAGTGTGGTGTTAAAAATAATGCTTTATGGGCAGTGTTCTGACTATCTTGTGATGGTTTTATTCATCAAGTTTTGTCATGAAACATAAATTGTAAATCTCATCCTACATACAAGCTCAGTTTGGGATTTTCAGAGAATTAGGTAAGGATGTGGAAAAAATATCCAGACATGATATCAGATAAAAAACATCAGAAGTTAGAGATAGGTCAGTAACACCAGGTAAGAGACTACTTCCATGGAAAATATTTAATTTTCACTGGTGCCAAGTCTCAGAGCTTAACAGGAAGAACAGGAAGATTCACCTTGCAGATTCCAAAGTCTCTAACTTACTCTTTAATTCTTGATTCTTTTAGTAGTGTTTCTTAATTATGCAGTTCATAAATTTGGTACTAACAAAGTCTCAACCTACACACATGCAATGGAAACAGAATTTTAGTGCAATGAAACTGAAAAAGTTTAGATATCTGGCCTTCAAATTAGACATTATTTTCACACATAGTTTCTTTTCAAATTTCTAACACTTTGAGATACTAAAAGAACTGTAAAAAATTGTCACTTAATTGATAAAAAATTAACTAAATAACATTTTTAACCTTTTAAATCATGAACAAATTGAGAAGTTAAAATAAAGATTTCAAAATAAAGACTCGTGTTTATAATTCGGTTTCTCAGGAATGATGTATCCCTATAGAGAGCAATAATCAGTTCTAAAAACAATAAGTCCAGTGAGACTACATTTATGTGTATTCATTATTCATGTAATTCATACCCCAGAGAGTAAGGAATTGCAAATCAAAGGATTTTCTTCGAATAGACTTTCTGACATTCTCAGTTCCTCGCTTGGAATCTTTGTGGAGGAACCTGGAATGAAACTCAATTTAAAACATAAACTTAAATAATGATTTATTACAGCTAAATTGCCGATTTTGGCCCAAATTAGGGTCTGGAAAAAAGGCCACTCACCTCTCACTGTGACAGTTTTTTCATGAGGATATAAATTATAGCTATGTATTTTGAAGGCTGTTGAACCAAATCGGAGAAATTCTCTTGAACAGACTCAAAAGTACTTTTCTAGGTGTAAGTGGAGAACCTGAAAACTTCATAGTATATACAGTTGTGATATTTTATCAATCTCAGTACTTTACTTCGATTTCCTGAAAGCCATGGCATTTATTTTGCTGGCTGAGGCATCTGCCAGAATGCCAGACAAATGATACTTTTATGTCTCAGCAGTGGTGGAAAGAGTTAGGTATGGTTTCGCGTGATGTTTCTTAGATGGATCACAGTATCATGAGACATAACTTTCACAGCTAGTAAGAACTTGCAGCTTTGCTATCATGATGGGTCACAGATTATCTCTTGATGGTGTGGTGTCAACACTTTATGTCCAAGAGTACTTAAATAATAAATTATATATAATATGTGTTTTGGGAGTATTGTCTTACCCCACAGAACAGAACACTGTACTAACAAATTCATGCACATCACAACAGTCATATCTTGAACCAAAAGTTTGTCTGTTCCTGGGCATTTGGTATCTACTTGAACTCACTAATATGATAATGACCTTGTCCCACCTGCTCATGACCTCCACTTAACAATACCTAAATCACTGTGTCTTGCTGCATTATTATTGAACATCACTGAGTTGGCTAATTTAAAAGCCACAAACTTATCATTGGTTTCCCTATATCCTTTTGTTAGAGACTATTAATGAATGACATTTCTGCTTTTTCAGGTCATAATTTACCTATGAGAACAATTGATTTAGCAATACATAGAAGCATCAAACTTTAAATAGATTATACAGTTCATACTTCATAAATCACATTGGTCACACAGTCTTAACTTTTACAGAAAGCCCAACTGTTTGAGTATTTTCCTCTAACAGCAGTGGATGACCCTTTCATAATTGCATTTAAACCCAGTTAGTTTTTGTAGATTAACTATAGACAGATTTCAAATGTGAAATTGTATTTAGAAAATTTTTTCCTAAACATTCTTGAAATGAAGTGTATCAGCACCATTTCACACTAAGAAACACTACAATTTTTACAGCAGTATTGCTTTCACAACAGTACTATGTATTCTGCAAAGTGTTTGTATACTTTGCATTTTATCTGTTGTGGATGATGTACTGAAAGTGATATGTTATATATTTATTCACACTTCATTTTGGGGCTGACAGTCATAGCATATACTTCCCTTCTCACACTTTACCAATTACCTTAACCCTGACCTGCATGAATGCAATTTTCTGCATTAATGAGAAGTAGCTGTCTCTGTGAAGAGCCTGAGCTGAGTAAACACTGTCAGCTGTGTCAAATGGTGGTGATAAACAGCTTTCACTCTTTATTTATGGCTGTCGGTGCCGATGGAGGAATTCACACTTATTCAAATGTCTGTTTATTTGTAAGCAAACGATTTCTGTGAAATCCTGAAGACTAAGGAAACATGTATTCTAAAATAGTTTGCTTTTATATTGTTACAGAGTTGCATGAATTTTGTGTTCTGGGCAGTCTACAGCTGTTATGCTGCAGTTTCTGTTTTGAATGGGAAACAGAAACAAATTTGGAAGTATAAATTTGAGCTTGACAAGCATCTGAAGTTATACTTCATTCAGAAATTAAAATTAATCAATTAGTCAACACTCAAAACTTCTGCAACCAATTTTTGTTCCCAAAATTATAATTGAAAACTTAAAGTGTTTACAACTCCTCACAGAATAGAAGTTCTGATACTTTTACCCATTTGTAGGTGTTTAAATGTTGAGAAGAATAGCCTGTGAAGGAAAAGGCCAATGATGATCCCCTAGGAGCTCTCCATTCTTCTGCAGGCTTTCAAGAACCTGCAAACCTCAGTGGTAGCAAGTTACCACCAAACACACATATAATGTGTGTGAGAACTGGAGAGATCAGTTTAAAATAGAAGAAAGAAGGAACTTGACAGAGTGGCTAGTGAATTTATGGAATGTGATGTGAAGGAAGATGACATTAGACGCTTAAAAAATTGACAAATTCACAATATTATTAAATGCATAGTGGGAAGAATCAGGGATGTTATATCTAAAATCCCTTTTGTTCAACTTGGTGGTGTTTGCACGCAACACCACTTGCAGAAAAACAATTGAGAACTGTTTTCTGACATGGATGCAGAAAGCTTTATTATGCAATGCTTATTTATGCATATTAAATATGAATAATGGGCATGCTGGGCAATGTTCAAACATTCAGCTCCAGAAGAAGTCTGTGTGAAAATTTCCTTGTGGTCCTTTGACATTAAAGTTGCTAGCCAGCATAGGATTTATCTGAAGTCTTCTGAGGCCCTTTGAAATTCTTCTAATTTTCAAGACTTATACTGAATGTTTGAACTTCTAATGAACAAAACAGGCAATGTCAAATTTGGGCAGCATGTGAAACATTGGAACAGCACTTTCATGCATGTTCCTATGCAAAGTTTCCAGGAAAACATCGACTAAAAAGAATGTATTCTGGGAAATCAACAAAAAATGTTGGATAATTTGGCTCAAATTTGGCTGTATCCAGCCTGAATAAACATCTTGAACATTTCTATCAATTATTTTTCAAATACCTGGAGCAACTATTTATAGGAAACAGCAATATTAGATTGTAAGTTGAATGTTTTTCCATTTGGTTTCCTATTCCCCCTATTTGATTAAACCTCAGTTTCAAAACTGCCCCATTGCTCTTCTAATTAGGATGCAGATACACAGATTCAGTGGAAAAGTTGTATTTCTCCCAGACAGGCTCCTTTAGAGACTGTATCTCCTC
Organism: Rhabdornis inornatus; assembly: GCA_013397075.1. Classification (NCBI taxonomy): domain Eukaryota; kingdom Metazoa; phylum Chordata; class Aves; order Passeriformes; family Rhabdornithidae; genus Rhabdornis; species Rhabdornis inornatus. The sequence goes on along the minus strand of VWZS01004124.1, from coordinate 750,591 downwards.
TACTCGAAAAGTAGGAGCTGTGACTTTGAACTCCTCTAGTCTAAAATGGGAATAGACCTGGGGCATTTTTGATTTCTTTGACATTCTGTGGTAGGACATAGAAAGATGAACAACTCAATATCTATCGACACCAGCATTGTCTTAAAAAGAACCTAAATTATGAAATGTTGGTATTTCTGAATATAGCAGAAATACTTACGCAGAAGAAGTTCAGATTTGTTTTGGTGCAGTGTTTTCACTGACAATTTCTTTGAGCTCTTACCTGTGTGATGGGAACTCTGATCCACCTCTGGGAATCCTTCCACTTCCTGTTGTCTGCATGTATTAGGAGGCTTATGCAGCCTTTCTGGGGTTGCACTAATGGCAGAAGGGTAGCTGAATGGTGCTTGAAAAGAGGATTATCTTTAAAAATCAGACTTTAAAATATTTTTTTTCTGATAACCTCATTGGTTAGCTAATATTTAGGGTATCTGCCTTTAGATATAAAGCTCTCACTGTAGCCAGTGGTGGTGATACTTTAGCAGAAATTCTTATGACTCACAACGTTTGAAACTCTTGTGGATTGTCTCTTTAGCTTGTATGTCTAAAGAAGGTATGCTAACATTCAAACCTCTTGAAAGTATTTTAAACAACTGTATAATTATTGTTAGCTTTGGCTCTAATTATTTTGCTCTGTTAAGCTTCTGAAATATCTTGACTTGGTTACTCAACAAATCTAAACCAGCAGGCAGATGGCTTTTCATCTATTGTTAAATTTCAGGGGCTTACTAGTGCTAATTATTTTGAAATGGATTCCTAGGATAATATGCATTATTTCAATGAATAATGCAGAACTTGCAATTTATTGGCAGAACATTCACAGGAGTGCCATAAATCTAGAAATAACATAAAAGCAGAGTAGATACATATTTTAAAAGCACAGCTTGGGGAATCACATTTGGGCAATGCTACAAACCTTCTTATGAAGGCGCATATTTTTAAATATAATCAAATCAAGAGATTGTCAGTGAGACTGGAGTTTATTCTACATATTATTATGATAGCTAAAAGACAGTTATTGAAATTGAATATTATATGCTAGATCCTGTGCAAACTCATGAAGTAAAAGAGGGAATCTGTACTGTCAGGAACATGCAACCCAAATATAATCCCAAGTGCATCACCTGTATACAGTCACACACAGGTCAGAAGTGACAAGACATGCACAACTGATGTCATAGCCTGTATTTTCCAGGCAGCAGCAGCCCATGTTTTTTGTAAGCATGTTTTCAAGGGAGAGAGTGAGAAAAATGGTAACAGCTAATGAAATAGCTCTGCAGTTGTTCAAAGTGAGCCCTTTCCAAGCTTGAATGGCAGTTAAAGAACTGAACAGAGAGATCGCCTACTAAATACAAATAGGGAGTAAAAATAGAAAAATATTTTTAATATTTTGTTTAGAATTAAGTATGATTTTATAAAAGACATTTTAATCTAAGACTGTTGACACTTCCGAAAATACAACTGGATATGTTTTGAGATTGAAAGCAGCATCAGCTCTACCTCATAAAAACTCCATTTAGTTGCACTGTAGGGCACAGGGATTTGGACAGTTATTTTTACTGTTGCAATAGTATTTAAAGACATTTAAATTATATAATAGTGGCCACTACTGGAGATGGTACTAATCTGGGTAAACCTTTACTATGCTGCAGTATGAGCATTTCTGTGTTCCTTCCATTAGATTTGCCTGCACTATGGATATAAACTTTTACAACTGATTTATAACAAATCTTAGTGTAAGACAAGTACTATAATACAAATAGAGGAAATAGATAAAAACAAATGTACTTTTTGAAAATATGGTGATATAGAGCAAATAAAAATGGCAAGATAAAAAATATCCTTGATTTGTAAAACAAAACAAAGCAATCATGCTAGTTTTAGCTGTAGAAATGTACTGAAAAAATTGGGCAATAAACTGACTATTCTGAGGAAGACAGACACTACATTCTTTCAAGATTATTGATTACTATTTATCATAATTAAGAAATTCAGTGTAAGGTTCCCAGTACTTTTCAGCACTTGAATTTACCATATATGTGTAGAAACCATATCACTGCAATGTACTGTAGCAGCAATAGCACAAGGCCAATGGCCTTTCCAAGGAATAAAACAATTTTTGAGGCAGAATATCATCAAGGTAAGGTAGCAGCAGTGAATATATATGAAATGAAAAAGGTATATTATTTTTATTAAATACTACAGTATTCATGCATGTTTGATGCCAATTTACAGAGTGCAGATACTTTAACCTTTAGCACCTGTGATTTTAATTTGCTGAAATAGACACATGCACACCAGTGAAGGGAAAATAATTAAGAAAATATTTTTTAGAAATTTCTGTTTGTACTTTTATAATTTTCTGTAAATCCTGCTCTTCTGTAAATAATTTCATTCAAAATGTACTACACTTCAGAATTGAATGGTAATAATGGATGTTTATATTCAGAATTTTACTTTGTCCTGATCTACTCAGATTTTATGTAGAGATGCATATGCAAAATGGTAATTAGGAAAAGCTAGCATGACCATTTGCCCTAGTATCTAGACAGTTTTTTCTGGGGTAATTTTTGTAAACTTTTCAAAAGAAATTTTGAGATTGATAGGCACAAGTCTGTCAGTCATTAGATTTGAGCAACACCTTTCAGGTGCTAAAGAAAATATTTTCGCAGGGCTGCTTGCATTTGTCTCCAGAAAAAAGATGAGACTTTTAAGTAAGTATTCTTCCAACCTTAAGGTGTCCTAAAGGTTAGATTGCCTAATGATGAGTCAGTCATGCATTTAGAAAGACGTAACTGCTTAATCCTGGTCCTACTTGTACTTCCAAATGAATCCTACTGTTAGTTTCACTTACAAATTCATGACATCCACTCTGAATTAATTACACTGTGAAACAAATTTTGAACTCTCTTAATCAATATATATCCTTTTTTGTTGTTCTCTCCTAAATATATGTATAGAAAAGACTGCTTTGTCGTTTGTATTTCCATAACTTGCCCTGAAATTCACTTCTAGTCTAGTGTTCTTTTTTTGGTCTTAGGTTTTCTTTCCTGTTGAGTTTCTTTCCAAGCCTGACAGCACAAAGCCTCTTGGAAGGCTTGCTGTGCTCTGCATCTCCTCATTCAGCACACAGGATGGTGGCTGCCATGATCATGATTCTAAGACAGTCACAGTACCCCTCACAGCATTCTGCACCACCCTTTTAGGAGGTGCCACCTGTTCTAGGCATGTGGGTGTACAAAATTCAAATAGAAAAGAATTAGCAGATTAGATTTCTGCAAGTAATCAAAATGAAGTACAGAGCTGGAAGCACGATTTTTCAACTTGACCTGAAAAGCCAAATTCAGTAGCTGGCAACTACAGCACACCCACATCCCCAGCAGGCTGAGCCATTTTTTTCAGCAGATCTGGGGCATGGAGAGCCATTGGAGCCAAAACTGTCAAGATTTTCAGTGAAATTCCAACAGGCGAGAAAAGTTTGGTGGAGCCCCAGCATGGCAAGCTGCATCAAGTCTGACGAAGAACCTGGGACCTGAGGCAACAGGACAGGCTGGCACACAGATTCTTGGTTTCTCAGCATCCTAGGTCTACAGAGACAGAGCACCCCAATATTTCAGATAGCACACAATGTCCTTCCAGCTCCTCAGGTCCCCAAACACCTGCAGACAGGCTGCCGAGATACCACTGCTCTGTTCTCAGATGCTCACAGGATGGTGAGACTAAAGCACAGACTTTCTGCTCCTTTGGAAGCCAACATAGTAAGTTGTATGAAAAATAACCAGCTTCCACTACCAGCTCAGACCTAATTGTCACTCTTTTTATTTAATGAATTTTTCTCTTAGCCCCCTCTCTGGGCCAAAAATCTGGTTTTAGCCCAGAGGTTTCTTTCCTGTGGAAGTATATGAAAAGGGAGATACAGTAGAAACCATTTCATAAACTCTTAAAGTGATGAGTTTGTTTCCTTGATAAAAGTTAAGAATTGAGATTTTGCTTCTAATAAAAATAAAAAAAAAAATACCAAACACCTACAATTTCCCAGAGATAGTTCAAGGTAGTTCTAGTAGCAGATAGATGATGTGAATCACCAAAAATGTAACACAGTAAATTACACACTGCTAATCACAAAAATATGAAGACTATAGCACGTCACAGCCCATAAGCTCTCCTATTTATATGAAATCCATGACAGTTCTATGGCCCAAAAAATACAGAGGTGAAAACGAACTACTCTCCTGAGCTGGAATCTGAATGCACATTGTTCTAGTGGTAGCAAAGAAAAATAAATCATCAGTAACCACAGATACGAACATTTTACAACCTGGAGGTTTAGCAATTCAAAGGGGAACAGGGCAAAAATGAGTAAGAAAAAAATTGGTTTACTTAAAATGTTGCTGCAGTTGTACAGTATTTCATACAGCTTTAAATTACATTGAAAAAGCATATATATCTGCCAGCAGATAGGGAAATGCATGCTAAAAACTATCTAGTTTTCTGAGATATCGTAAAGGACTCTAATTTGCACAGGACAAATACTGAGTATTTGAAATTCCATGAGGCACCGTTCAATGGGAATTTCTTCTATTTTCTTTAAAGTCCCCCAGTCACTGCTTGACTTGTGGAAATGTCAAAATCAGTATAGAGAATTCACTTTAAGATAACAAATAACTTAATGATGTATTTATATACCTCCTATTAGCATTCTACAAAGTGCTTTTTTTTTAATAGGCATTCACTGTTAGGACCAAGCCTCCTATGAACTTCATCTAACAATTGAATTGTTCTGTATGAAACTAGTGTAAATTTTGGCTGAGGCAGAAGAAAATTTATAACCAGATCTGTAAGAGCCTTATTAACATTTTTTTCCTTCTACTAATTCTTGGAATATTTTTTCCTTTAATTTCTGGAACATGTCTGTGATCTTAAGCTTTTTCTTCCATTCAAATTGAAACAAAATTGTTAGTTCATCGAACCAATTAAAAATAGTTCACAGAAAATTAAGTTTTCATAAATTTCTCCAGCTTACATCTCTTTCCCAAGCTTTTCTTCACTAAGAAAAATAAAAACCCAAGTGTTATTATCGATATGTCCTGAGAGACATTTGTTACCATTTTCTTTCTAACAAATGAATTGCTTTGGTGTATTTATTTTTAAATTTGTATTTCTACTAATTCTGAGAAAGTGTAGCCAGAAGTGTTGCTGCTCTAAATTTGCCTTAATTTCAGCTTTGTGGATAATGCTAAAAAAGAGTTAAAATGAAACCAAATTATTTTAGCTCTGAATTTGAAGACAATGATCTTCTGCTGTAAAGGAATTGATTTTTTTGTTGTGCCTAATCAGCAAATTCTGCAAATCCAGCTATGAAAGGCAAAAATAATCTTCAAAACTCATATTTAAGTCATTGTGATTTTTTATTAATACTGCCTATGTATTTCTTCTCAGCAATTTATTATAATGAACACTGAAAAATGCAGTGCATGTGAACCTTTACGTGCTAAGGGTTTGGTTATGCAGTGGCAATTGGATCAGCTCATTTTATCAGCAAAGACTCAAACGTAAATATACAAGTACAGATACAACAAGGTTTCTGAATTCATATTTAGGCATAATATAACGTCCATCTTTCTAAGATTTTTTTCCTTCCTAGTTGCCAGAGAAATTGCTCCTTCTACGCAAGCGTTTGCAGAAATGAGTAATGTCACAATGCAGAGTTGATAATTTGGCCAGGACTGATACAAGAGGCATGTTTCAATGTATGATAAGAAATATATCACTGTCATTAACTAATTTTTGTTAACAAACACTGCACAGTAGTTTGTAATAACATGGTATTAGGAAATGTTTCTATTTCTGTTATTTAGATCTATCATGAGTCATACTCAGTGGAATGGCAAAATTGTCCTCATTATAGAGTTATTGAAGAAAATGTATGTCTCTTTTTTTTTGTTGCTGGGATTAAGGCTCTGAGGTCGCATTCATTGAAACTGATGTTAAAACTCCTAGTGATTCAGAGATGGAAGGATAGGCCCCCAGTGGAGTTGTCTATGTGGCTTATGGTAGCAAATTATTCTGCATTTAAATGTCCTTTATGTATTTTTTTTCTTTCATCATTCTTTGTACTCCTCTGAATATTTTATTTGATAATTTCAAACAGAAAGAGGGGGAAAATGCCACAAATCATATCGTATTTCTCCTCAGCATCTCTTTGCTACCTTTTACTGCAAGTCTGAAATACAACTTTTCCACTTTTTCTAAGCTCATGCAATAGACCAAAAAAAACCAACTCCCCTTCCCAGCTGAGACACGAGAGAAAGTAAGGCAGAAAGCAGCTCATAGGTTGAGATAAATCAGTTTACTACAGCAAAGTAAAACTCCGCACTTACATAAGAGAAAAACAAGGTTTATTCTCTACTTCCCATCAGTGAGTGTTGTCCATCCATTTCCCAGGCAGCAGGGCTTCAGCACATGAAGCAGTCACTCCAGAAGACAAACACTACAGATAACAAATACTCATGCATTCCTCCCTCCCTTAGCTTTTATAGCTGAGCTGACACCGCATGGCATGGAATGGCCCTTCGGTTAACTTGGGTCAGCTGGCCTGGTTGTGTCCCCTCCCAGGATCTTTCCCATTCCCAGCTCCCTGATGGGGCTGGGATGTTGGGAGACAGCGCTGATGCTGTGCCAGCCCTGCCCAGCAGCAGCAGCAGCAGCCAAAACACTGCAGGGTTATCAACTCCTTTCCAGAAACCAGGGCAAAGCACAGCACTGTAGGGCTGCTCTGGGAAAATGAACTCCAGCTCAGCCAGACCTAATACAGCTATCAGCTCATGTGGGTGTTGAGAAGTTGAAAACTCATTGTGTTTGTAAATGACACGGCAGCCTTGACCACTCACACCTGGCAAGCCTAGCTAGCTCCATTGGCTGCCGGTGTCAAGAGTGGGCTGTCTCCCAGCTTCCGTGAAGCAGGAGCACAGCTAGGGCTCTCCACCCTTATCACGGCCGTCTCCGTACCCGAGGGGAAATAAAGGATCGAGGAGGAGACCTTTGTAGGTTCCCGAACAAGGTTTATTGGCAGGAAAGACAACCGGACGATGAGGGAAGGAACCCAGAAAAGGGGCGAGAACAGGCTTACAGCAACTTAAATACGGGACCGCCCCCATGGGAAGGCACAAAGCTTCAGCCAATGAGAGGCAACAAGGGGTGTAACATAAGGCGGGATTACAGTCTCACATAACCAATAGGGAGTAACTTAGGCGGGGATTCATACAAAATAACGAATAGTAAACCGAGGAGGGAATGATTGCTACAGAATGTTCTGGAAGAGTGGGCGGGGCCAGGGGGGATTGACAACTGTAAGGGCAGGGTTTAGGGTGAAGGACAGGGGTAAAGGCGGGAAAGGGAGAAACCATTTTATAACAACACAGGGGTACAATTGAGGGAAAAACCATTACAATAAGGGAACAATACAACTGAATATCAACCAAATTAAACATAAACTGCAACATGTTGGAATAAATCTTTGAGTCCTTTCAAATGAATGTATACAAGCTGACTTTTTTAACTTTTTACTAGGAGATGTACAATATACTTATGCAATGAAAATTCCTAAAAATCTCTTAGAAGAGAATCTCAGAAAAGAATGAATAACTTCTGAAGATTAAATTAACAATATAGTGCAAAAATAATGGGGTGTTCCTCTGGTACAAACAAGTATGTCCCTCTGAATGTAAAATCAGACTGTTTTCATGAAATATTATAACTTTTTTTTCCCAACAGGAAGCTTGAATACATGTACAAACATATGTGCATTTCAAGTGCACAGATTGATTCCAGCTCTCATATACAATACCAAATGTAATGTAGGCAGCAATTTTACTTGGTCTCAAATTTCTTTGCCTATTTACTTCACATCAAAAGAGTCAGTGTTGTGCTTCTATGTGAAGCAAGAGGATATGATTCATGTCTTATTTTTTAACTATCTCAGGTAATTCAGGTTTCTCTGTCTTATCTGCTCAGCAACGTAGAAAAAAGCACCAGTCTTTATGTGTGCATTCTCAATCAAATAGATTTCACGAACATGATAAATTTTTATTTTATTTTATTTTTAATACTGAGAAGTCTGATTTTCATTCATTTAATGAAAAGCATCTCCATAATAGACACATGAAATAACTGTGCTCACATAGACTTTAAATACACTTCCCATGTGCTACTCTGATACTAGTAATTCTGTCAGATCTCTGCAAGTTCCAAATTTTAGATGTGGGCTAAGTTCTTTTGAAATATTGATCATCATGAAAGAGAATTTTAAAGAAAATGTTAGAGGAAGATATGTTTAGAAACTGGAATATCAAAGACAACAGTTCTTATTCTTCCTTGGTCCGAAATAGGCTGCATTTTCTTGCTTTGTTGGACTTCTATCTGTAATAGAAAGGATAGAGGTGGGGAACTCTGCTTATCTGCAAAGCAATTTGGTTTCAAGTGCCTCTGGGTCAATATATGAACCTCATTACTTTTCCAGGAGTTAGCCAAGTTGTTGTAACTTGGTTTTCTCAAGATAGTAAGTAAATATGTAGATAGTTATTGTGGCTCTGCTGATTGCTGACTTGTTTAATGGAAGTAACTTGATTAAAAAGAGAAACCGTGTGCAGTTTGTTGCTTTCTCCCTTCCTTTTTTTTTCTTTTCTATTTTTGAATTTAATGTTTCTTTCTTGTTTCTATGTAGTCTTTTGATTAAACTTTTTTGATGGATATTCAAAGACTTAATTTGTAAGGTGGATTTATTTACTGCTGTCTGCATGCTTCTGGTGGGCTTTTGTGAAACCACTCCATTACTTCTTTGTGATTCTTTTGCATTCATAAGAAGACTAAAATCAAAATGCTATCTAATTTTCAGGAAATAAATGAAATTTGTGTCAATATTTCAACATATTCATGTGTATATTTCTGTTTTTCAGTTTTAAATTTTTGTTTTCCCTAAGGTTTAAAAAAAAAAAGGGATTTTTGCCATTACATTCTATTTTAGAATTTTGCCTTTGAACAATGTATAAAATGTAGAAAACTGCTAGTAAATATTTTAATAGTGTTCATGTGGTCATTGGAAAGGCTTATTGACGCTCATGGCTTACAGCCACTTATGAAGGCTTAGTAGGTACTCAGGGAAGCAGTGGAAATGTAGTTCAAAATATACACTGCATATCTGGTAATAATAATATTTTTCACTATCTATAAACTATATGTAAATTTAAATATGATAAATGGTTCTCTTTTCTTTTACTTAACCTTGTAAAGAATTATGAAGAATTGTGACTAGATATTTATATTTGTCTGTTGAGATGCTGATGGTTAGGGAAGACCATTGCCTTCAATGGGTAGTTACAGGACAAGTAATTTTGAAGTGGTCAAATATCTCTCTTCAATAGAGAGCCTTCACCAAATCATAAGATTTTCTTCTGATGAGCTTGAATTTTTCACTTTTTTTGCTCAAGTACTTTTCTACTTCCAGTAGTACCTCTGCAGTCCTGGAAAGATTAGTTAGGCTAGAGGCCACTCAGTGGCATGAAGCTATGTTTTTTGGGTCTCATGTCAAGACAAGGATAAAAGCCTTACCAAATTGTGTCTCACGGCTTAAGCTTTTTGACAGAGTTCAGTGTTCCATCTCCAAATTATATTCTCATGTGTTAAAAATCCTCAGTGATTCCCCATATATGGAACACTTGTGCATGTCTTTGTACTGAGACAGTGGCAAGAACAGGTAGGAATGGATATTTCAAGATTTTTAATGTAAAGATGGAAATTAAAGATTTGCTTAAAATTGTATAAAGACTTTAACTGTTTTACAATTGGTAAAACTGGTGATAACAGGGGTGGAACTTTTGAGTAAAGTCTAAAGTTTTATAAGAGTCAAGGCTGAGCCAGTGAGCTGTAAAGGAAGAAAAATTGATAACATATGTGCCATTTTGTGAATAGATTTCAAATGAGAGAAAGCTTAAGGTTGATATATAGATTAAAATGCATATCTCATCAAGGAAGCAGGATAATAATCATGGCCATAGAACCATTAGTAGCAGAAAAGATACATTTATTTGTTCAACATGATAAAATGCAGTCTGAAAATAAATATACCAGAAGCCTGCATGGGTGGAAGTCATTTTACATAGCTGAGTTCCTTTAGTAATCACCAGAACAAGAACGCCCCTTATAAAAGAAATTAATCCTGCTTATCTCAAGCACCTGTTTTATGATGGTCTGAACAGTGCTGTGGAGGTATTCCTCTCTTTCTGCTGAAGACAAAACTATCCTCCATGACTGGATCACAAAATACAAAAGGATTAGGTGTGAATATAAAGTTGTATTCACTCAAGTGCTTGCCTCACTTTAAAAATAATCCACTTTTTAGGAAGTTCTACTGCTCTGGTTCCCTGCTGAAGCACAATAAGGAAATGCAGCTTTCCTGCACATTGATAAGTTAGGGAGCACAAGTAATAAACATGGAATCAGAGACCTGAAGGATCCTTGGTAAAAAACAAAGACTGGCTTCCTACTTACAATTATGGACAGGGTAATAAATTTAAAATATCTATCCAAAGAAGATTATAGAGTTGTTGCTACTGCAGCTGTAGAGGTGTTTAACAGCTGATCTTATATGGTCTCTCTAAGCAAGAGAAAATTTGTCAGGAAAAAAAATCCTTCAAGTGAGATACTGAGATATGAAATGGTGATTTAGAAATTAATTATCATTTCAGGAAACCACACAGGTTTCAATTAGTTATAAATTCTAATTCCAGCCCATCAATCTGTTTGCCTTGAAGCTCAATACACACTATACTGTGTTCTAAATAGGCTACAGTTTCTGTCAAAACAGGAATTGTACTCTATATTCATATGCACAATTTCAAAAAGGATTTTCTTGGATAGGTTTGTTTTGATGACTGCAGTTGAGGAAGTATTATGGCCAGGCAGTCGAATATCATCTTAAAGTAAAATAAAATCACTTCTTGAACATCATATTCTCTCCTACAGCAGGAATATCTTCTTCTCTGCATGGTGCAGTTTGATCAAAAAAGGAGAAAGTAATAATATTCCAAAGACCTGAAAACCATCAAAGAAATGTGAACAGAGTCAGTAGTGTTCATTCAAATACATTTTTTTAGTCCATTTTATAGAGGTTATTGCTATGCTGGTGAAAGGATAGATATCTTTGAAAGAAGGGCCATGCTTAAAAATGGTATTTTAAATTGTGTTCTTTTGCCATTTACTATGTACAGCTAAAAACATTTTCTGTCTATAATGAATTCTGGTAAAAACTCTTTCAGTGAGCAGGTTGCCCACTGGTCCCTTCCGATAAGTAACCAGATATTGTTCTGCAGTCACCAAGAAATACCCATTCACTCCTTTAAAACAATTTCCACAGACACATTGCAAAAGCACAATCCTCCTCCTAATGGCCACATCTGTTCATTTGCAAACAGACTTTTTGAAATGACACGTTGTCTAATTATTACATGTGCTTTCTGTCTGATCTTAAAAATCCTGGTTGTACTCTTGGTGCTATAGTTTTGTCAAGTCTTAAAGTTGGACTGCAGCTGTGTGTAAATGACAGGTTGTCACTGCAAGACTGGTATTTCATTGTCTGGCATTCTTTCTTATGAGTCAGTATAAACACAAGTCCCTGACTGGAGACAGATGTTTGATGGTACTGGCACTTGTACTTCCCTCCAGGTGAGAAGTACTATAGACAGAGAGCAGTGTGTTGATCAGAGACCTGTGGAGATGTGTGCTGTATTCCTGCAAATGCTGTATGACTTCAGGCTGGACAATATACTTCCACCAGGTTTCTGTAACGTAGATGTGATGATTGGATATCTTCTAGGGGAAAGTCCTATGTAAAATAAATATACTGCTATCAAAAATTAAAATTCTGAAATCTAGCCATGTACATTTTCATAACAGTTTTTAACGAAATGCTGAACATCCTAGTAAATTTTCTAGACTTCTGATTACTTTCTGCCTTTCAGAATTTTCCCTTCAGTTTAATTTAAATATTTTCGTATTTTTACATGCTGCTCAGTATTGTATTGTTCAGTACTCCAGGCAGTTACTGTATGCATCCCCAAAGGTGATATTATTTCAGTGGCCTGACCTAATTCACACATGAGCTGTAAGATTTAAGAGTATACCTTAATGCCCTTCTTAAGAATTAAAGACAATGCAAAGGATCTGTCCAAGATGTTATTGTCTGTATGTTCCCTCCTATTTTCTACTATATTAAATAAAAGTCCTCTAAATATATTTTTTTCCCTACAAAGTATTTTAACTGATATTCAACAAATTCAACCTAAATAGTAGGAAAAACATCTCCCCTCTCCACTGAAGGCTAGCCTTATTACAGAGATATTAAGTAGATGTCATGTTTCCGTATAATTTATTTTCAGATCTTTCCTCTGTTGTATGTATGCATTTAATCTCATTTGCCATGAGTATATCCATTAATCTTATTTTACAGTTGCAATTACAAAGCCTCCTTACATGTTTCTTGTGAGAGAATGTTAAGTCCTCTGCAAAGCAGACACTCAGCTCTGCTTTTCATGTCTCAGGAGTAATTTTCTGTGTGTGGTGTGAATCAGTGTTCCATCATTCATACCATGACAACTGCATTTACTGTACACCGACAGTGGTGGCTGCCCTCAAATATGAATTTAAAATTTCAGTAACACAGTCACATAAAAGCAATGATACTCTAATATCAAGGCTCCTGTTCAGGAAAGTTCTGCTGAAGCACGAGCCTGTGTATAAGATTCTGGTTATGGTACCTGTGCTGATAGCTCAGGTCATTAGTTAATGTCATTTTGGTATTATATATGCACTGTCATTACTGTGTAGATTGCAATAAAATTCTGAATGTCTGGACACATTTCAAACGAGGTAGAGGACAGCATCTTGGTCCCAGAGAAAGCAATCACAGAATTTCTAGGGAGTTTCAAAGCAGAATCAAAAATACAAGAGTGTTTCTATACAGGTGTTTCAGCTGTGAACAACTTCCATCATTTTGGTTACCTACAGCCTGCTGCCCATTTTTCCTCTCTATGTTTTCACATGTTTTCACAGTATACAATCATCAGCTATGTGAAGAAAGAATTACAATGATTTATAAAATGTATTGCAGTGCAATACATGACTGATGCTGCGCAAACAGCAAACCTGATGCTTGGTGCTGTACAAACACAAAATGGGGTCCATTATACCCACTGCTAAGTGTTGACATGGCCAAGTTTATTTAGTAGAGGAGACTCTATTCTGCAGCTCACACTCTCTCAGGCACTGTTCAATTAATCAGTAAGGTTATATCTCTATTTTATTATCAGTGAGAGAATGGTTTGAATTTTATTTTTTTTCTTCTTGAAAAGAGAAAGAAATCATCAGGATTTCTCCTGGGCTAATATTACATGCAACTAAATGCCATATTTTATTCAAGTAGACTAAATCTGTTAGCCTAAAAGCTTGGGGGCCTAAGTAAAGGATCCTGATTATTATCTCTGAAGAAGAGAGTTTCTCAGTTTTGAAGTCTGTTCTGTTGACTGTTGATTAACTCATGGAGTGAGAATTCCTCAAATTACTTTCTGTGGGAACAAGAGCATGCAAGAATGATTTTCTTATTCCCTTCCGCAGGCCACAAAACACATATTTTTCTTTCTGTCTCAAATGCATAGAATGTGCAGTTACATCAAGTCTTATTCAAAACAAATATTTATGATTATTTTCCAGGCAACTTCAAACCCCTATATACCTTATATACTGAGCAATTGAGAACAAAATGTCATCTGTTTAGCTTAGAGTCATAATTCTCTTATGGGTTATTTGTACACATGCAATGAAATTGTTATGTTTTGTTCTGGAAAATGAACTAAACTGATCTAGAACTTCTTATTTTAATTGAATGATCTGATATAAGCCACTGGTAGTCCTATGAGAAATTTGGATAACATAGATGCTGAAGATTCAGGAAAATCAGCTATATTACCTCAATGAAAACATATTAAACACTTAGGTTATTAGATTTTAATTACATTCTGAATTTTAAATATAAGTTAAACTCTTAAGCAAAGATTTGAAAGGAAAGTTAAAAACACAGGAAAGAAATTTCTTGAGTGGCTTCTCCCAGGGTATTTGAATGAAATATTCAAGTTCTACTTATTAGACTTCGGTATACTGTTTTGTTATTAAAATTTTAAGAAGTCAGAATATAAATTTACTGATTATGTAGAAACACAGCTTTTGGTCCTAGGCTTGTGGTATGCATCAATGTAGTACTGCACTGTAGTACAATGCACAACTGGTAAAAAACAAATCTGAAAATAAAAATAATTATCTGCTTTTGCATATTAAAGATAGGATAAAAGGTGCATGAATTGAGAAGGTCAAAATTATGAGAAGTTAGTAAACTTATTTTTCAAAATGATATGTATTTTCTATTATTTCTAAGCTCTGACTGTGGTAAACACATAAGATAAATGGAGAAAAATTCATTTTATATAATCAGGGAGAGGACGTGGGTGCAACCTTTCATATTAATATCTCCACAAATAAGGCTAGTGAGTTCATTGATGGCACAAACTGTGTTTCATAAAAAAGAAATGGAGATGAATCACATTAATATAGAGCATTATTTTCTGATAATGTAAATTCTAGCAGTCTACCCACTCTTGGAGAGCCCAAATGAGGGACTTTGATTTTGCAAAAGTTATTTACTTCACCAATTATACACCTTTATGTTAAGATAAGAAACAGTCTTTTCCTTGCTACATGGGTACAAATCAAGAAAATGGTTGGATATACTTTGTGAAGGTCAGAGTAATCTACAGGTACTCTATTCTATCTTAGTGGAGACATGAATATGATTATCTTTAATAAACTGAGCTTAATATCAGCAGAGACACTCATATGTAATAAATCTAGGGCAATTGATTCAAGCAAAGCAAATCATATCTGTCAAAAGAACATTTTCAAAGAAGTATTAAAGGTTGCTCCAACAGCTGAAAATAATGGGAAAATCTTTCTTTCTCTTTCTTTCTTTCTTTCTTTCTTTCTTTCTTTCTTTCTTTCTTTCTTTCTTTTCTTTTCTTTTCTTTTCTTTTCTTTTCTTTCTTTCCAGTTTTCTTTATAGGATCAAGAGCAGGTAGAGAAATTAAAGAAAACAGAAGTCTTCAAGGCACTATATTTTAAGCTCTCAGCAAATTTATTTGGACCCTAACCAGTTCTGGATGACAGTTTAAACTCATAAAAATGTAACAATTTTTATGCAGAGGCAATTGATAAACTGAGACAAGCAATCAAATAGTTTCCCATTAGCCCTGATATTTCTACATTTCCTAAAGCTATATAACCAGATGGAAGTTCTTATTGTTCACATCTTTATCGCGTTCAATATCTGCCAGAAAATAAAAATAATAGTTTTTTGTTTGTTGGGTTTTTCTTCCTCTCTGCAGTTATGGAATATTTTACATTAAAGATTTAGAGAGAGAAAAAAAAAGGGAAGATAAAAAAGATAAAAATCTGTGAAATACAGAAATAGCTCTCTAAATACTCTGTACCTTTTCCTTCTTTTGAGTCTTTCAATATCTGGGATTCTTTCTTTCCATGTCCATCACAGAATTTATGGGGGGGAATTTTTTGTTTCTTTGGTTGGGTTTTCTGGGGTTTTGCTTGCTTGTTTGTTTTTCTATATTTTTAAACAATAGTTTCTAAAAAAAGAGAAATTATTTGGGAAATGAAAATGCTTCAGGACAGAAGCAGTCAAGTACTTTATGGGATTTTTGTCCATTATCCATTTCCCCACTTTCCCCCTTAAGCTTTGTACTGTAGTAGTCACTAGCTGAAATTGCACAATGCTTTATCCCTATTATCAGAATATTATAATTATTAATTATCAGAATGTGTTCCGTGGGTGGAAAGATACAACTTACACCAGAAAATTCCTTTACGTAGAAAGTCCTGATCTTTATGTTCTTCAGATAGGTAAAATTTTATTTGAAGTAGTATCAGGTTCCAAATTTAAATCAATCATCTAGGCTGTCTCTAAATGTGTTTTTGGGGAAAAGAATACATAATGATGCATGACATCTTCTCTTTCCACCTTAAAAACACAGAAGCCTCTGCAACTAATTTCTGCTTTCCTCAGATCTTCCAAACTTTCAGACAGATTAGGAAGTGCAATGAATCTAATCTTTCATGCAAAACCCTTCTACACTCTGAAGTTAACATGTAGGTTTTTTATCTCCTCTTCTTTTTTTTCTTTTAAGTTTGCAAAATTCAGACCAGTTCTTTGGCTTTGTACAATCTTGTCCCTGTGAACTATTGCCATCTTCCAGTACTGGAGGCACCCACTGAAATGTAGAGAATAATTTCAGGACACTTTCACTAATGTCAGGAGACAGCACTCACAGGATCACAGATTCACAGAAACACTGAATGGCTGAGGTTGGCAGGGAGTTCTGAATTTTGGGTATCTTCAAGGACAGAGACCTCACAACCTCCCTGGAAAACCTGTGCCAGTCACACCGTTCAGATGGAGCCTCCCCTGTTTCAGGCTGTGCCCATGGCCTCTGGTCCTGTCTCTGAGCACCTCTGACAAGAGTCTGTCTCTGCCTAGTGGAAGATCAGTTTTGGACTTCTTTGGTCTTCCATTCCTCTACAAAAAGAGTGGATGTATTTCTAGCAGCAGTCACAATGTTTTTTTTAATATGCCTTATCCATGGCATTTCTAGAGAGCTTGACTCCTTTCAAATGCTAAAGATATAAAGATACTAGAAAAAAATTTTGATAATTTACATTTCAAAAAATACAGTATTATATTCTTATATTTTGCTGTGGAAAAGGTATAAATCTGCAAGAATTTATTCTGATTCCTGTATGGCTTGAGAGCAGTGTAATCTCAATTATTTTTATAAAATCCATTTTCAAAATACCACATTTACATATGGATTTTACATATGCAGGAATTAGCATTCACTTTTTTTTTCCCAAATTAGCAGTAATTTTCTAGTAAATATTTTTTTTCCCTGGTAGCTATTGAAACTTGTCTAACCTTAATATTCATTTTATAGTTTTCATTTCTTTTCTCCCCTCTGGATGAAATTCTGACCTTAGTTGCATTAAAAAAGCTTCAAAGCCATCAGTGAATATTTGCAGCTGTATAAGTGTACGTGAATAATTAATATGATAAATTTTTCCTCTATTTTATAGCTAGTAATACAATATTTGTATTTTCTCATATTGTTATTCTGGCACTGGTTGAAATGAAGAGAAATCAGAATAAACAATGTATTAGATGCCTACTGCCACAGAAAGCACGTCATAAGAACATTTAGCAATGGGTTTTATTTTTTTGTGGTTTGAAACCATTAATTAAAATGTAGATAGCCAAATGTAAGGCATTTTTTTAAAATAAAAATTGCTGTTTCACTTATGTAGAGCAAATTTCTGAAAGACTGTAGTAGTTCTTCTGGAGGAAAATATAGATAAGTTATGTACATATATTACCCACTCTTTTTACCCTGAAATTAAAATAAGCCCAAAAAACCCAAAATTACATTTTCCCTAATACATAAAATTCAATATTTGAAATAAAATTATGCTAACACAGTCAGTGACTGCAATATCCATAACAATTTCTGGGTACAATTCCTTGTGTGTATCAAGATAAAAACTAAACAGATCCTTCCACCCACTA
Organism: Rhabdornis inornatus; assembly: GCA_013397075.1. Classification (NCBI taxonomy): domain Eukaryota; kingdom Metazoa; phylum Chordata; class Aves; order Passeriformes; family Rhabdornithidae; genus Rhabdornis; species Rhabdornis inornatus. The sequence continues at coordinate 732,827 of VWZS01004124.1, read as the reverse complement.
GTCTGCACTTCCTAGCCAGAGTCCCCCACTAAATTCTACCCATAGTTTGCAGTAGAAGGTTTCTGTGGCTGTAGGTGGTCAACACAATTTCAGTGAAAGTGTAAGGAACTCTTTGTGCTTTCTTTCTCTTATATTCATCTAATCTTGAACTAAAGATGACAGAAATGACCAAAGTGTATAATTTAAACATGGGGACTAGAGTTTTATACTGCTATGATCTGCAGTAATTTCTAAATTTTTTCCAGAATTATTTCCATTTCAATGTTGGCATTAAGTTCTGCTTTCAGAGGTATGAATGCACCTTCCATTGGAATTTATATCTGCAGCAGTAAAATTTTTCACAGTGGTAAAACCATTACTTGTGTTGTGGAAAGAGAAGAAAATTAGCCATTAGATTAAATCCTGGTAGGTTTTACCCTGATATCCACCTTTTATCATACTCTTTATATAGATAGAATTGCTGTTTCTAAATTGCTGGGTACTGTTTTGTTATCCTTCTTCAACATAAGGTTTACACTAAGACTGACTTTATATGCACAGCCAAAAAGCACAGGATGCAAGCAAAGAAAATCAGAATCTGAAAACAGTGCATTCCACTGAGGATTTTACTTTAAGTCACCTCTCCAAAAAAATAATATTTTACAATGTGAGAAAGCTACTTAGCTAAAGTAGTTGTCTGTGCTGCCTTTCCTACTTATAAATCATGTTTTACTAGAGCAATTATATTAGTCTTAATTTAAATTTCTTGTTTAATGATTAGTCATTAAATATAAAGAATACCATTTATACATAAATTGCAGGGCATTATTGATTTTTCTACCATTACAGTTGCCTATCCTTTTATGCAATTACAAATCTCTTTTGATTTGTTCTCAGCAGATCTTCAATTTCATGATGTGAGAACTAAATCTCTTCTGCACTACTGTAAGATTGGAAAATCTTCAGTATGTAAGAAATTAATCTATATTAATTTTATCTATTTAATTTTCAACATTTCTTTGTGTTGCAAGATAGCATGAGAGGTTATTGCAGCGAGTTTTGTCCTACCCTCTCACTCCCCAGGAAAATATTTCTCTAACTTGTTGACCAAAAAACCTTAATTTATATGCCTGCCTTTCCAAAATTTCTCTGTGAATTGACAAGTGCAGTGGAGAAGAAAAAAGCACTTCTACCATTAACTCCAAAGTCTGATCTTAACAATCTTTTCTTTACATGAGTACCTCTTTTAAGTTCACATAAGAACGCACTTAACTGTAGGCCCCATTTCGATGCTCAGTAAGTGAATTTAAGGTGAATCTTCTGGAGACTAATTAAAATAATGATTATTAGGTTAAATTTAATATTTTCATGAAGTTTCTATAAATACTACAGCTTCTTGTTCTGTATAAGAAAAAAATTATTACACAGATGAAAGAGCTACTATTTATATAATTAGGCTGAGGACTACAGAAATAAATAAATAAGACAAAAAATGTCACTAGCTAGTGCTATAAATGAGCAAAAGCAAAGCATTAAGAAATAGAAAGACTTTATCTACACTATCATATTTCTGACTGAATATTACAGCATATCTACAACTGAGGCAAAATCATGTGTATTACCTCTGCTGATATTAAGCAGGTAAAATTTAGTCCTTCATTTACATTAGCAGGTTAAGCTTCTCCTGTTGGGAGGGATAGAACCTCTAAGAGATTACTTGTCTTAAAGCATACATCTAGCACAAGTGGGAAGGCACATTTCTCTTTCTTTTGATTATGCAGAAAGTCTACATGACCAGTTAACCCATTTGCTAAATTTGAGTCACATGTAGTTAGGTGAGATGAACTCCACTGAGAGATTATTGTCAGGTGGTACACAGTTAAACAGTTGGAATACAGCAGTTACTCAGTGGTATACAGCAGTATTTTGATTTGTGTTTCCTTGATTCTCCCTCTTTCTTATTTTCACATATAAACTAATTTCATTCTTACTTTTACTGAGTACATTTTAATTATATATCTCCTTATTTAAACTAAGCCTTATGCAACACCATCTAAAATAATAAGAATCTTCCTACCAATCATTGGGTATTTATTGAAAAGCAGCTTCTGACATTCTGATATTGAAAAAGGACACAATACGACAAAATGACAGACTATTTCTTCTCTTGAAGCCCTCAAGTCAAGTGATAATAAAGTTATCCTCTTTGTGCTAGAATCTTTGGATTTTTTTTACAATATATGAAGTGGTTTTGTTCATGGAAATTTTTTCTTAATATTCAATGGGACAATTAAAACAAACATCTTAAAAAAAATTACTCAGTCAACAAAAATAAATTTTAGTCCTCCTAGAGCCACACCTGGAGTCACCAACAAACACATGCTTGGTATATAGATCATAAGTGTCCTTAAAGAGTTATGACTGTGCATTAAGCCAATCCATAATATAAAGTTATTAAAAAGATAATATAGATAAACCCCCTAACAGAGGATATTTAGAAAAATAACTGCAGAGGACAGAAAACAAATTTTTAATGTTAAGTGTAATATTATGCTGGGAAAATTTTACTAAAGGAACAAGGGGGGTTAGACACTATGCCTATGAACATTGTTGTTCACTCACATAAATAATCTGTTTTTTAATCAGAATGTCCTAGCCAGAGCAAGAACAAGTAATTCTGGACCAGATATGTTGTGTTTAAATAAATAATTAAATAAAAATATTTTTACTTGAATTTGAAATAAAATTTTCATTATAGCAGTGTGCTCAGCTAACTGCAAATACTGGCAGATCGCCTTAATTTTTTGGGGTGGCCTTTCACTCTATTTTGCAATAAAACTCATCTAATTCAGCATACGTGTGCACATACAGCATATTGGCATAGAAAGTAAATATGTAAGGGTTAAATAACTCCCATTTTGGACAGAGGGACTGTTTGTGCAGTACTGACAATGTCATGGGTAAAAAATTAATTCTGTTTTGTAGCAACATACTCATGAGACATTTAAGGAGTGCTAGTTATATTGGTGAGTCCATTTCCAGTTCAGCAATAAGATGTTCCCAAATTTAATTCCACGGGATGTGGAATTTCTTTCAAGGATTTATGTTACATTAAATAAAAACAAACATGTAATTCCTCCGAAAGAGAAGGGCCCCACAAAAACATATGTAGTCCAAGACAGTGATTGTGAGGAGGCAGCAGAGGGTTTAAGCAATTTTGTTATCCCTGAAATGAATAATACATCAGAGCCTTTCATCCCTAAGGTAGTCAGTGTGTCAAGATGAGAAATAATACTTAGCAATATAGATGATTGACTTTCCCTGAAACACAGGCTGGTATTTTCAAGGTCAGAAATAAGAACTTTCCAAAATAAAAATTCTGACACAGGAATACTTTAAAAAAAAAAATGTATGTAGGATATATGGTTAAATGATGTTATAACCAAAGAACAATCTTCTGTTACTACAGTGTTCCTGAATAATATTCTAGTCATAACAAATGTAAGAAATACTCAAGAAATACATGAGAGGATATCATGCATCATGTCTAGTTCCTCTGCTCATGGGTAGTTTATACACTTTAATGGGATATTTTGTCAGAGATGTAGGTAACTAAATGTTTTACACTTAAAATATCTTTGAACCGTTTTTTACAGGACCTCTGTTGTGGAGGAAGTATGAAGAGAAACATTACTCTCAGCACATGTGAAAATCTGTACAGATCTGAATATTCACTGTTCTCATTGAAGTGGGTGGGAATATGACTGTAGCACAAAATATGGACTTGTAAGTGCAGCAAAACTCAGGCTCAGAAAAGAATTGGAGAGACTTGTGCCCAGTATGCTGGTCTTCAAAACTTGCACACAACGGTGTGTACGGCTGAACTGAGATGTGGCAACTTCTTGTCATTGTTTAGTTGCTAGTTTATAGCATCCCATGCTAGAGTAAGAAAAGAAGAAAACTGTTCACTTCCTTGAATGCTAAAGTCAGATGACAGGTGCCAGGTGAAAAAGCATGGCTGTGGACTATTGATAGGATGAGGGTGGCTCTTCATCCTATATCCAGGAGATGATGAAGATTTGAAACATAATTTAGTTAATATGCCCTGTAAAATCCTTTCAGGTCCTGCTCAATATATTGATTGATATTAACCCACTTTTCAGGTGACTCTTTTTCACATACTTCCTGTGGAAAACTAGATGTCCAAATCAGACCTGCTGGGTTCAGTAGGCAAACAGGTGCCTGGAACTTAGACTTTAACTGTGCTTCTGAGACCACAAGTGCTCTCCCTTCTGAGCAGGGCCACTGTGCAGGAGAAGAATATTCTGGTCCCAGTTTATACTTTGTCAATATGCTCTGGTGGTAAATTTGGTGCTGACATGTACATCATTTCCATTCGCACTTATTGAGAAGCAAGTAACCTGTAAAATCTTTACTTAGGTGGCCCTTGGAAAAGCTTTGATGATAAAAGATACCATTATTCCTCATGAAAATCATTCCTGGCCACTAGAGTATTGTGCATCATAGGGATTTCCAAAGCTCTAGGTCCTGGAATTGTGCCAATTTGGAATACCTGCAGTGACAATCATGTCAAAGCAGGTGAGTATTGTACTAGTAGGTTGCAGTCTCTATCTTCTGGTGGCTGAAATTTTGTCTTACAAAAGTACACTTCCTTTCACATGAGGATGAAGAATTAATTTCCAGTTTTCTTTGCTGCAATGTTATTTTGTTATTTAATGCAACAGTATGTTGAAAGGTCGAAAGATTTTTGGTTTTCTGCCTTGCAATTGTAACACATACCTTAATTATGTGTGTACTTTTAAAAAGCAATATAGTTGTAATACTGGCTTTTTTTATCCCACTTTCCTTTACTCCTTTTGGTTTGTCAGAGAAAATAAATTACAATTCTACCTGTAAATGCATAGAACAATGAACTTAACTGCCATATCAAGTTCTAAAAGTAAGGCATGTGATTTCAGACATCTCTAATAGATACTTCATTTGGAGGGTTTCAGTCGTGTAATGGAGATTCTTTTCCTTTTACTCACATAGAGACATGATCACATCTAGAATGTGGTCAGAATGAAAGAGAATTTAATTTCAGATAGGCATCATTATTCAGCCAAGTGTTTAGCTTCACATCCTGTTGGTGCAGAAGTAGGTTCTGCTCTGGGATTTAGGAGAAACTAAATATTAGTTACAACCTTATCAAATTTGCAAGATTCTTCAAGATTGGATATAATGTTTCCTGCTGATTTAACAGGTTTCTATGTTCTGAAAGTTCTTGTGTTCAGGTTAGATCTTTTAAAAAAAAACAAAAACAACAAAACAAACCTGTGGAAAGGAAAAGATCAGTGGAGATCCTTTAGGGAAAGGCAAGACTTCATCAGCCACAGACTCACAGAGAACATCTTCAGCAGAATGAAGCTGTGGCGTGAAAGATGCAGAATAAAGAGAATGAATTTTTACACATGTGGTATGGTGGCAGAAGTCCCAAATTCACTTTTAATATCAACCAGTATGTACCCCCTAGTTCACTTATGACAGACACTTATGGTCTCCTACTTGATCAGCATCAGAGACCCTATAAATAGGCAGTCTTCAAGCTTTGTAAACTGAGGTGAAATGAAGATGTTCAGACAAGAAACAGGTTCCTTTATTTAAGAGCTATAACTGGAAGCTAGATTTATGACTGCTTCACTTAATTAAAATTGCGTAATCATAGAACAAAGACAGAGGAATTAGATTTTTTTCTTCATGCCTGTGAAATCATCTGTAAAACAAATTCCCATTGGCTTTCCTGATAGAATAACTTGTACATTATCTTCAGAAACACTGCATTATTTGGTCTACACTTTGATTACTTTGGTTTAAAAACCATATTATGGCTTCCAAACTCCCTGAAAAGTGCTTACTGCTGAAAATATATCTGTTCTGTTGAGATATTTTAGAATGTAGTTGTGCAATCTCAGATAATTTTGTTTGATTACTCATAATTTTCAAATCAGTTTTAGACAGCAAAAAAACGCTGTTATTTCACATAATTTCAATAATAGAAGAAATAGTTCCCAAGTGGATGATAAAAATTTAATGACTTAAAAGGTTCATTTTTTTGTTTATAGTGTGTGATAGTGTCAGATCCTCAGTAATGGCAATGAAAATAGTCAAGCTTAGGAATGCCTATGAGCAGGATCAGTAGAAAAATATGTTATCTTCTGTCTGAGTATAGCACTGCTTTGCATGAAGTTTTATGTAGAAAGCATTTTTGTAAAAGATGAAGTAGCACTGAAAAGGAGAAGAAAAATCAATGTCTTCTATGGTATTTCTGCATTCAATGTATGACAAATAAGACGTAGAGACAGCAATAACAAAATTAACTTTATCAACTTTAAAATCATGGACCACATATACTAGCTGTGTTAAACATCCACAAATTCATGATCATAATGACTTACATTGGTCTCATGGCAACTTAATGCCTATGGTGCATACTGGTGAATCAATATAATGACATACTTTACTGTAATTATTTTAAACACCTTTTTTAATAGCTTGCTTTATGAAATTTGTCTTTCTTTTTAGTTGTTGTACCTGAAGCTGGGAAAACAGAAACAATATTTGACTTTTGCTGCCATTTCCATTTTACTTCCTGTTCCATTTCAGGGATTTGGCATCAGTTTGCTCATGCAATGCTTGAAAGCCCATATGTCCTCACAGGCCTTCAAAGAGCAGAATCTGACACTGAGAACTGTTGCTACTTGTTCATAGATATAGTGGTCACTATTAAATTCAGTATTTGCAAATCAAGCAAACCAGGGAACTGAATGCTCAGAGCGAACCAAACACAAAAACCATAGTACCTCTCCACTAAAAAACTGCATTAAGGGGATGTGAAAGACCTGTGTCCAGATATCTACAATTACATGTTAATTATTGAAAAATGTGGGAGGGAAGGAATTGTAGAACCTTATATGGTTCTTCTCTGACCAACATATTTTGAGGATTGCAGAAGTGATGACTGAGTATAAAAGATGATTAAATCCATGAAAGAAACACTATGTGTACTATGTGTTATGCTGCATTTCAATCAAGTCCCATAATTTAGTATAAAAAATTAATCACGTCTGAGTGTTGTGTATTCACAGAATCTACAAATCACAGAATGGGTGAAGTTGGAAGGCACATCAAGAGATCATGTAATCCCACCATCCTACACAGACCAGAGTCACCAAAAGCATATTGCCCAGGACTGTGTTCAGCTGGGTACTGAATATTTCCAAAGCTGTCAACTCTGTGGGCTCCTTGGGCAGCTTATTCCAGTGTTTGACCACTCTCACAGGAAATACCTTTTCATTATGTTTAGTTTTACAGATTTCAGCTTGTGATCATTGCTACTTCTCCTTTCACTGGTTGTCACTCAAAAAAGTCTACTTTCATCTCCATCTTTCCCCTCTCTGTCAGGTATTTATATGCAGACTTTATTCAGTAAGTAGATACTGTAGCGAAAGGACCAGCATGGATTTATATATGCCTTTTCATTATAAATATATATATACACACCCTTGAAAAAGCTAGAGTTTTAATACTACTGATGAAGAGAAAACAAGATTTAATAATATCATCTTGAGGATTTAGTTTTCTGTACTGTTCTTGTTCATAGTGGTACCTCTCAATTCTTTTTAGCAATATCTGGTGAAATAATTTCAAGAGAGTATCATGCTGGAATAACAGTTCCTTTGCTTGAAGACAGAAAATAAGTCTTAGTGTCAAAGTAGTTTTGTCTGAGTAATGATCAAGAGACAGCTCTCATAATAAGACCCTTGGGCATATATCCACATGGTATTTTAAACAATGTAATTTTTAAATTTCTTTTTTTAGGAAATTGACTTTTTAAATCCACCTCTAAGATGATTCAGTCATTGTAGCAAACTCTTTGAAAGATAAGACTGAGTGTAGTCTATGATCTAGGCTGAAAACAATGAAATGGGGTGCAATAAAGGAAGTGCTTCATAGAAAAATTAATTCTGCGTGAAGGTGAACTGGATAGGCAAAAAAAGAATGTTGAAATTACAGTAATCATGTAAATAAATGCTACTCTGTTACACTACCAAACAATAATAGTAAAAGGTAAATGTTTAATTTGCTTTCATGAAAGGGAAATATTGTATTTTAAACAAAGCTGAGGTAACTGCTGAGCAACTTGTTTCTGTAAATTCTTGTTCTAGAGAAAGTAAATTTAACTGAGCAGTCACATGGCTCAGTGTTTCCCCACGTTAATGGACTGTATCAAATTAAACATCAGGTTAAGTTCAGAATAAGGCATCTGGACCCATGCCCTAATTTCCTCTTAAAATAACAGGCACAAACTAGAAAAAGTCCAAAATTAAAATAAGCTGAAAGACATGTAGATTGATGTCTGTGGAAAATCCCGAAGAAAACTTATACCTATACAGACTACTGAAAAGTGTACAGAAATAAGACATAAGGGTTGTTCTACCTTGCTTTTGAAACATTATAAAGTAGTCAGAAATAAGTGGAAATGGAGATATCAGTGAGTTTAAGAGGCAGCAAAAAGAACCAAAATCATATACTTGCTCTAAATGAAGGCAAATATGAAAAAAGTTTATGCAGATACTGAAAAGCCACAATTCCTTTTTCAAACATGATACATCAAGAATCATTGCACTTCTAGAAAATAAATCCTTTGTAAGGAGTTTGAATTAATTCTTTGAGAATTCATGTGAATTCAGTTTATAAGAAGACTTTATTGATCATATCCCTTTTTAATATAATGGGAACTTATCTATCCAATACACTTGGAGACACCTAAGGAAAAAGTGTCTTCAGCTGTGAGCTCAAGGTCTTTCATGGAGCATAAAAGATTTTCTGTGGAATTAGAGCAAATAGTGAAAAAAGTGCCAAAAGAGAAAGTAAATGATATACATATCAAACTATCTATTGACCCCAGTTATTTGCTATACAGAGCAAAATACCTGACCAGAAAACATTTGAGTACAAGGCAATAAGAGGAAAACAGGGAAAAATAGAGGTAATGGAAAGGTTTTGCCTTTCTTTGAGGCCTGAGCCTTTTTGTAAAATTGTTTATATAGTGATAACAACAACAACAACAAAAAGTTTTAAATAATGTCATTGAGCATTTTTGTTAAAAATATTTTGTTCATGTTTTGTCCCTACTAGTCCCATGCATCAAACAGACATTTCCCTCCCTCTATTCTTGCAAATTTATTTCCCTTTGCATTGGAATTGGAGGTTTTCTCCTTGTTTTGGAGCAATGGTACCCCAATGCATCTGCATCCCAGATCTTCATGACAGTTGCACCACAAGTTCATGCTCTCTCGTTACACAAGGAGGCTGCTGAAACATGGTCTAGGAAACCATATTTCCATTACTAACAGTAACTCCTGTGTAACAAATATTGTGGGCCAGCACCTGACAGATAATCCTAGCTGGTGGCCACAATTGCCCTCTGAAGTGACCAGGCCTCAGGGAGGTGACTGACACCTATCCCTGGCAAAGGTAGTCTTTTGAAATACCTCAAGAAACATTTTCTTAAGGGCCTCTGAGGCTCATTCTGGAGCAAAGCTGGGTATGTAAGGCATTGCAGCCTCTAGCTGCTCATTCTGCCCCTTGCTGAAGGTTACAGCCATTATTGAAAAAGCTGTCAGGAGAGAATCCACAGTCATATTTCAACAGTTCTGTTCACAGGCTGGTTGATGAGGGCTAACTTTACAGCTCAGGAATGCATTGACAACTTGAGTGGCTGAGGTATTGACAACTGGGACAAGCAATACCTTAAACCAGTTCAGCTAAAACCAGAAGTGACTTGACTTCATAAAGTTTAAAGCTATTTTGAAATTTATTATACACTATGCCCCTGAAATTTTCTTACGAAACTAGAATAATGTGAAACTAGGCATTCACACAATGTCAGGCTTCCAAATTGAAAGGATTTCAACTTTTGAAATTTATCATCTTAACACTGTATTACTATAAAATGGTGCTTATAAGAGAAAGTGCAGAAAAGAACAAGAAGAATGAGCAGTGTTCTTGAAAACACGACCTTTGAAGAAAAGATGGGATTTGAAAAAAAAAAGACTGGAAGGGATATAAAATAGCACACTTTGATATGCAGAACATAGTAACAAAGAGGAAAGGAATAATCTGTTCTCTGTGTCAACCTTGGATAGAACAAGAAGTAATGGTCTTAAATTAGAGCAAAGGAAATTTAGATTATGTATTAGGAAAAGATTTTCAACCATAAATCACAGAAAAGGACCATCAAGAGAGACTGTGGAATTATCATTACTGGAAGCTTTTGAGAATAGACTGGGTAGACAATTTTTAAGGCTGACTAAAGTGGAGGGAATCCTGTTCTGAGAACAAATGATAAACTTTTAAAGTTCTTTTTGAGATTTTTTTAAATGCCTGAATGTCAAATACATCACATAAAATTAAGCACAAATTAGCTGAAAAAAGGTAAAACCAGTAGCCAAATAATGTGAAGAATGAAGGACATGCTGACTAGCTATTTGCTGACTAACAGACTATACTGGGACTGATTTTTTGCTACTATTCCATGAAATGGGTGACATACTAATAGTTGTACCTTATCCATGTGGGGAACAAGTTGAATCATATAAAAATTAGCAAAGTGCCTTCTCTTCTCTTTTTTTGCCTTTTAAGTTATTTATAACTCTTTTCTGCATTCATTCATTGTATTGTGATGGTTAGCAAAAGGAAATGTCACCTCCAGTCTCCTCTGGGGTCAGGTCTTAAGTGCCCAAGGGATTTTTAAATGGTATGCAAACTATACCTGAACTGCCCAGCATGTTTCTTTATGCAGATGAGCAACCTAGCATCTAGCACCTAGGACCTGATCTTTCAGTGCTGATGATTCTTAAATGAAATAACATCGGAAATTTCAGTTTTCAGTCAGTAACCAAATGTAAGAATATCAAATAAATTCTGTTTTACATTTTTCACATACACGTAGTTGTTGTGAATAGGTAAAACCTTACAGAATAAGAACCTTGTTACCCTTGTTTAATCAAGGCTCAGGCCTGTTACTTAGGCAAAGTAGAAAAGGACTACAGGAAAGTGACTCGAATAAGAGACAGAAAAACAAGTTATATAACCAAAATGTGGTCACATCGTGGTTTGTGGTGATTGGTTGAATTACATTTGTTGTGCTTAAATGGAATGTAACTGATAATGGCCTAATTTCTTAGAAAGGCTTGGTTTTTGCAATAAAGGAGCTCTCTTTTGCATCTGCCTGGGGAGTCTGTCGCTCTGCTTTCTAACAGGTAGTCATTAGCCTCGTGAAAATTTACTCTAAAAGACCTTTTTCTCTGTGGGACTTTGTCAGTTAATAACAATATTTTATTGCATATGATAGCTGCTAGGTGCAGTGAAGTCTAAGGCACGCCTGTGATCATCAATAAAAGCTACCCTTTGCAAAGTATTCCAAGAGAGGCTGTCACTGTGGCAGTGTTTAATACTGCACATTTCACTATGAGGTTATAACTGATACCTTTACTGCAATTTAGCTCAAGTATTGTAAAGTGCTAGTGATTTATTAGAATAACGAACTCCACAAAAAGTCATACCAGGCAAACTCAGAGCAAACATATTGGAATAGAATTAGAGTCACAGAAATATTGAGGCTAATCCAGTCCCCTTGCTCAAGACAGTCAGCTACACCACTTAGGATTGTGCCCATTTGGGTATTGGATGTCTCTCAAGATCAAAGTTGCACAACCACTCTGAGCAACTATTTCCATATTGTGTGCTCAGATACACCATAAAGAAGTTTTCTCTTATGATGTCTAAGTGAGATTTTCTGTATTTCAATTTGTGCCTGTTGCCCCTTTTCCTTTCACAGATTGATACTGATAAGAGTTTGGATCTTTCTTTCTTTTTGTCCCCATCAGGAACTCACATTGATAAGATTCCCCTGTGCTTTCCTTTTCCAGGTTGAACAGGCCCAGCTCTATCAACCTCTCCTTGCATGCCAGATGCTCCAATCCTTCTGTAGTTTTCATTGCTCTTTGCTGAAGCAGTATATCCATACTGCTTTTGTCCCAAGGGAAGCCCAGGACTAGAAACGTGTCTCTGCAGCGCTGAGCAGAGAGCAACCACATCCTTTTACCTCCCAGAAATGCTTGGTAAAACACAGACCAGGAATTGCTCCAAGGGTGCCCTGCTGATCCCTTTTGGACCTATTGTCTACTAGGACTGCCAGGTTCTTTTCTCCAAAGCAGCTTCTGGTCAGCCTCTAGCATGTCCTAGTGCATGGGTTTATTATTGATCAAGTGAATTACCTGTCTCTTTGTAGGTCTTCACGAAGTTCTGGTGAGATCCCTCCAAATGTCAGCACGTCAAATTGTGGACAAGACTGGACAAACCTTGGTAGCATCTCCACCAAATCTCAGATCTGGGTCCCTGGCAAGCAGGAAACCTCCCTAAGCAGCAGATTGGATTGGCAGCTGGAAGCCTTGGTACCTTGCAGCAGGGAGTCTCCCTCTGCTATCACTCACTGCTTCCTTGGGGTGCTGCTGCAGGGCTCCAGCTCAGTCAGGCTGGTTGCTCCTACAAAAGCGAAAGCTATCAATTCTCAAGCACTAGGAATTCATATTCCACATAGAGTAACCCTTGCTGTATTGTATCTTTCCAGTATATTTTCAGCATATATTCAGTTGCAAGAGGATTTTTCCTCATCTTGCTATTTAAACTGAGTACAATGTAAAAGATAGCACTGGGAAAAGACATAGTTGACTCACACTGTTGCACACCATTTATTATTTTTTACAAAAGGAAGAGAAATATTTTTAATGGTTTGAGATACTTTTGTACTAACTGAAAGATAGCCTTTTGAATAAGATAAAGTTACTTTCTTACTTATTTCACTATTATGATGATGTTCTGTGAGCACTGCAGGATTTTGCTTGGGAAAAAAAGCAAACAGGAGTATATGAGGGCCAAGAAAGAGAAAAGATTATCCAGCCATGTCAAAGATATGTATACTCTGCCAATTTGGAAGAATAGCAAAGCTCAAGCATCACTAAATAGTAACTAGAGGGAAATGAAACTGAAAATACATTGTTGAACACTCAAGTAAATAAAACAAAAATTGTTCAGTGTGGTTGCATTGAAGCTCCCCATGAGTCTAATTCCAGCTCTGTTAAAAGGTCAATAGGATTTGTATGTTTTCAAAACTCTCCCTTGGCCTGTCACACTGAGTTTCTAACTGTTATTATGATATTCAAAATCACCATGCAGATGCTACAGATCTACCAAATAGATCTACCAAAACAGATCTACCACCAAAAATATGTCTATACTGGTGAGTAATTTTTGATACTACCTAGCCTCCTCGTCTGCCTAAAACCAGTCACAACTCTTTTTCCCCTGCTGTGTTCTCAAAGGATACTGCTTCCATGACAGTAATTTGACAATTGCCAGGAGAACAGTTAAAGTCTTCTTGAGCTCTGCAGAGGTGGGTTTGGATTTTTGTTTGTTTGTAATTTTTTTGTTTGTTTAAAACCAGAAAAAACAGTGGCTTGTATTTTTTGTTATCACAGTCCAAATATCTCATTAGAGAGGTTTGTTTCAGAGGTGAGCTGAAAACACATGTAACAGCAATTTCTAGACTCTGCAGCAGCAGGGCTGCTGCCAGCAGCAGGAATTGCTGCAGACTCGGTTTGAGAAACAAAGGGCAAACAGGAGAGCCCTTGGGAATTCAGATGACTGATGTGGGTGACTGACTCAGCCGAAGGACATAGTCCCAGAGGAATTTTTACCTGATGATTTTGAACTGGAAGACAAGTCTCTCCATTCTCAGTTGTCCTTCTCCTCTCACAGTCCAACTTCTGGATAATTTAAGAAAGTTCTCACTCAGGTCCTAAGCTAATGAAAAGTTTTTCCTCTACCATCTGCATAGAAGAAGATAGAAATACAATGGAAAATCCCCCTGAATTTTGTGTAGAGAGTTTGCACTGGAATGCTTATCTAAGTAATGCACAGATATTTCTGACCTTCAGGGCCATTGTATTTACCACCTTTTGTATTCTTTTCACTTGCATTCTTAAATACTTCCCATGTAAAGATTTGTCTCTTGTCTTCCTCTCCCCTCCTCTCCACTATGCATTTTGATGTCATTATTATGTGCACATGCCATAATTTTTGGTTTCCCATTAGTGGCAGTGAAAGTGCAAATGATTTCTGTAACCAGTACACCAGAACACAGCTGCTTATCCTGGAAACATCTGTGGGCAGGTAAGGGAAAGTGTAAAGCTGCCCAAGGGCTAACAGAAGATAGACTATGGACTTCTAGCTCTGACAAAATTTTCTACATAGCACGTTCAGCCTTAGATCACAATTTGGACTTGCTGCAGTATAAATAATAAACAGAAAAACAAAGGAAAAAATGTATAGATTAAATCATGACAGCATGACTTTGTTGTGAAATATGGTGAAGAGTCTGTATAACTAATTGAATTATTATTATATTATCTCATTGCTCCTAATAGTATCTTGGCATTATTTTTGTATTTTCAGATGCCTGTAATTCAGACTCAGCAATGTTCTCTAAACATAAGGAAAAAATACCATATGAATTATTTTTTGTCTGAAAAGCAATTATTATACATAAGCAATCATCTAAAAAAGATCACAAGGAATGTAGTGTATGGCTTTAGTGTGTCTACATGGCACCACAATGACATGATAGACTATAATGCTTCTGTGGTAAATAATACAGATTAAAACTAGATTTTAAAAACAACGTGTCTCTCTCAGTTCACTAAGTATTTAAAATTATCTCATCTCTCATTTAGTTCCATCAATGGTATTTTTCTTCTTTTGAATTCAGCACTCAAAAGGCAGAGAAATCCAGAATTATTTCACAGTAAAATAACATTAGATGGTTTCATTAAAATTACATCAATCTATTTATACTGTTCTCATGTAATGTATACTGTTCTCATGTAATGTAATTTTAATTACAAAAATTCACCAAGGAGTCTAGCTTAATATTTGCTTTCATATTTTTCTTTCTAATAGGTAGCAGTCTTAAAGCACTAGGTGCTGCATTTCATTCACAGGAATGATACCATTATGGGTCCCCCTGCTTTTGCAGTTGAGACCAGTGGTAAAGAAGGATGTTTAACTGTGGCTAAATTTTGGGGAGCTCTACCTTTGTATGTCCAAACATCTGCTTTATTATTGACTTTGCTTCTCAGATACAATTTAAAAATGTTTTCCTTGCCAATAAGAAAAATTAATATTTCAACAAACATTGTTTATCTCTGTTTAGCACCATATTGTGATTCCAATGAGACCAGCTCTGTCTGTTGGACTGACTTCAGCTACGTATGGACACCGAGACAAATAAATATTAAAGTCACAGCAGACATGGAAAATTTTGAAAATGTTTCATAAATAATTGTGGCCACAGACCTATTTCAATCTCAGATGTGAATGGCTATTACTACACCTATGTATTTACAGCTGATGGGGCTCATCCTGCATACGTTTCTGCTCAGGTGTACATGTTGGTATGTCCCCTAACACTGCAATGTGACATCTCAGGAAAGAGGTGTTTTTTCTGTCAGGTTTCCTTTCTAAATGAAGGATAATGTTCATTTGTCAGGCAGCATAAGTGTAATAAGACTGACTGAAGTGTAAATGTAGCTGCACTGGAAGGGATGTAGCCTGGCCGTCCCAAAACTCCCAGAAGAGAGAGAGCACCACTCAAGTTACTGAAGCACTAAGAGCAGCACTGCCTGGGGCATTGTCTGGTTGCATGGGCTAAGTCAAAGATGCCAAGCACTGCCAGCTTCAGGAGCCCCAGTCCCTGAGGATCCTTTCTAGTAGCCAGCCAGGAAACCAGGTCTGGCATAAAGTAGACCACTGTAACTGACAGATGTCTGGCAGAGATAGACATGAAGAATTTCGGCACAGGCATGGCTTCAGTCTTCCAACACACAGGGATTTCTAGTATGCAGTATGGTGCCATGTATGTATACATGTGTGTGTGTGCAAATATGCATTTTTATTTATCTATACATGTACAAATCATACATGAACATAAAGGCATGCTCATGCATCTAAGATCTATGTATGCACAGCACAAGCTAGGCATATTTTTCTTATTTTCTCTCACTTTGCCAAGACAATTGCAGTAATAGTTTAGTGAGACTCAATAAGACTGTTATTAGATTAGATAATGATCAAAATAGAATTATGAACATATATCTATTAGGGAATTAGTAGGCATCCACTTCACCATGATTACCTCCATCTATAATCATTGATGCTGGAGCTTTTGCACCTTGCTCTGGGTGAGGGGCAAGGCTTTGACCAGCCACTGACCAGAGTCAAAGGCAAGATCCTGGATGTCCTACTATCTGCCTGACATGCACCAAAATGATAATTTACAGGCTCTGAATACCAATGAACAGGAAAAATCATTATTGTGATGGGTAGAAAAAAGTATGGCTAGACTATAGGTATTTAAAATACAAGCTGGTGTGCAGAAATGAAGTGCACAACTAGGCAGAGCATTCTAATTTGATGCTGCTACCAGCTAAAGGCAGTGGCTCATTCAAATGCACTTGAGAAATACATTTAGAAAAAAGTGAGAGCAGAGGAATACATGAAGCCAGCTACATCCTGAACAGGTTTAGAATGTTCCCATAAAATATTAAATCCTGCAGCCAACAGTTCAGCCTCACATGACATGTAATCAGCACATTATTCTCTCTTGCAGAAGCTAATCTACTCACCTTTCTGGACCATGCTTGACAACACATCTTCTGTAGCCTGCTGTTAGTTCTGTTCTTTTCTCACTGCAGCTTTTCACACTTCTGCAGAACTGACCTGCTAAAACATCTTTTTCCAGCAGGAAAAGTCTTCTTGTGGTTCCTACTGTCAAACATTTAATCAAATAATTTTTACTCCATTTTTCTCTTGGCCAAATATGTTCCGGATCTTACAAGGTTTCACCTTCTGACTCATTCTTGAAAAAATACTTAGCATGTACTTATGTGCTGAAATGAGTACACCATTCTGCATAAGGGAAGTGTCCACATTGATAAAGAGATTAAAGCAGGTAACTGCACACTTTTTGGAATACTGTTCTATAGAAGTGTTGTTACATTAATCAGTTCTCAAATTTTGCTTAAAGGCTTGTGGACCCAATTAAAAATAGATAAATAAAACCTTCTGGACAGATTTTTCAACAATTGCTTTTTAGTCAGAGAATGGCAATTCCCAATGGGTGACCTTAATCACCTGACAGTGATGTACTGTATCACGTTTAGTTGTTTACTTATCTATTTCTGAAACTGATGAATCAGATACAAGAGCTTGTTTATCATGTTCAGCTCCTTGTCTATTTGGTTCAGTGAAAGTTTTATCAGATTTAACATGCTATGTATTTATCAGGTGATATGTGCACTTAATGTGCAATGCAATAGATAATGATAGTGCTGTAAGGGCAGGAAATCTGTCAGTGTTTCCATTATAAACCCCATTTCCCAGGGTTTATCCCTGAGCAACAGCTCACCGTTTGTCAGCTGCTTAAATGGATTTGAAATAAAATCATATTTATATTGATAGAACTATCTTGTATTGTGAGAGCTGGTCTCAGGTATGCCTATTGTTTTAGAGGCTTTGCACTTAATACAGAAAAAATTACTTCCAAATGTGAGCAGAAGTATTTTGTTCTGCGCTTTTATGCATGGAACTTATGTTATTATTAATGGGTGTTATATCTATTTCTCATTTGCTAGATCTCAATTTCTTTGCTAATGGACAAGAGACCTCTCTTAGCTTAAACATAAATTAACAAAATGCTTCTGAGCTATTTCATGCTTCTAGAATAAGCTGAGGCTTCTAAATAATAATAAAAAAGTTATGCCGTATTTAAATTAGGTGAATAGGTTTGTTCCACCAAACTATCTGCTAAGGTAAAGATAGTCTCCTTCTGCTTGGAAGATGGCTGTTGAAAAATTCTTACGGTGAAGGAGAGAGGTGCTTGTGTCTGCCCTGCATTCCCAAATGGTGCATGCCTGCTTGTGGATGCTTTCTTCATCTTCTTCAAGAAGCTACTGTTCTCAATTTGAACCCTGCTCTAGTAGAAACATAACTTTCTGCAGAAGCAGTTCTCTAGAGCAGCCTCTGGCTAACAGGTGTCCAAAGACACCAGTGCCTCAGGAGTGAGTCCTTGTGAGACTGATCAATATACCCAGACCCGTGCAGAAGCAGGTGCATCCTTGACTCACACCAGTGTGGGGCTCAGCAAGCTGCATTGATAAGGGCAAATTTTATCTGTAAGTCAACTGTGGTTTTTATACCTGTATATTTATATAAGAGGATTCAAAGTGTCATATATGCCTTGAAGAGTTTGAAAGAACATATTTTATGTACATATATGTGTGAAATGTTAAAATATTCCCAAATCTCTCTGGATGAAATGCCAGCCTAAATTGTCATGATTTAATCCTAGCTGGGAATTAGCCCCACAGAACTTCACTCACTCTCCCCCAGTGGAATGGGGTAGAAGATCGGAAGAGTAAAAGTGAGAACAGTCGTGAGTTGAGAAAAGACAGTTAATAGGTAAAGCTGTCAGCAATAAATTAAATTTAAAAAGGGGACATCATACTGCTTT
Organism: Rhabdornis inornatus; assembly: GCA_013397075.1. Classification (NCBI taxonomy): domain Eukaryota; kingdom Metazoa; phylum Chordata; class Aves; order Passeriformes; family Rhabdornithidae; genus Rhabdornis; species Rhabdornis inornatus. The sequence continues at coordinate 714,157 of VWZS01004124.1, read as the reverse complement.
TTGTGCTGAACAATGCTGAAACCAGTCTGACTCAACAGCCCCAAAGTGAAACATCCTGACATTGGTACAATATCTGCATAAAGGCAAAAAACAAGTGATACTATTGATAACTTATCCAAAATTGCTGAGTTGACACAGCTGGCCTGGGGACATATGACTGACACTCAATCACTTTACACTGAACTATAAAAGCCCAGTCCCAAATTTTAAAGTTAGGGTCTTCTGACATAAACCTTCTCGAACTGTATGTATGGAGTTTCCTCCCTTGAGTGGGGTCATCCCTCAAGGTTACTCCTCTTACACCTGGAAGCAGAGAGAAAGATTAACACAGGGACATTGTCATGGGTGAGTACCATCAATCTCTAGTTAATAATTGTTTTGCTAGCTTTAATACAATTGCTTTAATATAATTGCTTTGATATTGCTTCAAAATAGTGCATTATATTATAATAGTTATTACAGCTCCTATACTTTGTAGTAAATATTTCTGATTAAAATATTTTTGTCTAATCATTATCATAGTAAATCATACATATTTATATAAATCTATCTGGTTTGCCAATCTTAATCCTGCAGGACAAAGTTGTGCACAGGTTTAATTGCACCTCTATAATCCTTTAGATATAAACAGCTGAAAAAGTCTCTGAGAAGGAATATAGAAAGTAAGTGGGTCCATTCCATATCTTGTGACTTAATGGGAATGTTGGAAATTATATAACTTTCCCAACTAATTTTTAATTAATTGCTTTGATTAAATGTAAGCAGTGTCCACTTTTAGCCAGCACTTTATTAAGTTTCTTCATGGACTCTTTTTGTTACTTTCATCATTAAATGATCAAAACCTTAAGTTTGTTAAAACTAACCCTGACTAGCTTCAATAAACAAAGCCAAAGGCATTTGAATATTGTGAATCTGGGATCTTAAATTTATGATCCTTCAAGGCTGTTGGGGTAACCAGAAGATACAGAGGATATTAAGGCCTGGAAATCTGGAGACACATATCTGAGAAAAATATAACAAAAGGACTGAAGAATGTGGATCAAATTAGCATCAAGAGTGAGAGATCAATAACCAATAGAGAATAGAATGTTAGTTAATGAAGAGGATTATGTAATTTAGAATTATGTAACTTGAGCTTTAATTTATTTGTTTGCTAAAAGTTTATAAAGAAGTGAAAAAGTTTTGTATCAGTGTCTGTGTGATGGGTGGAACTTTTTCAGCCACACACACACCTCTTGGCCAAGAATAGAGTAACGTCTCCCTCACTAACATTAGAAAGACTGTGTTAGGGAGTCTTGTTTATCCTGACAATTTAGGTTTTTGCTAACAGGAGGGGTTTATCCTCTCGTAAAATTTGTCTGAAGCTCCCATTCTGCCTGTAACATTGCTGAGCTTTATATGCTGCCACATGGTCTTGGATCATTTGGGGCCAGGTATCCCAGCTGTGTCCCCTCCCACTCCTTGTGCATCCCCTCACTGGTGGGGTGCAGACCAGGAAATGCTTGACTCTGTGTAAACACTGCAGCAATAACTGAAGCATCTCTGTGTTATGAACACTGTTTCCAGTACAAATCTAAAACATAACCCCATACTAACAGTTGTGAAGTAATTATCTACTGCAGTCAAAACCAGCACATTTGCAAAGCAATAGCATTCACAGAATGGAAAGAAGAGTAGGGTTGCAACCTAACTTTTACTTCTGAACTGCAGTGTGTTTTTTTAAAATAGATTTATAAATTGGCAAACACCTTAGTTCAGGGACTGGGTTTCAAGCCTATAAAAGATAGCTGGAATAGTAGACCAGACATTTCCATAATTCAAGAGTGTTTATATTCTAGGCTCATTGCATCAACCAGACCTTTAGTATTTTACTTTATCTCAATTTTGCACAAGTAAAAGTCAAGTTGGCATCAACTTTCCATCTATGGTAGGCATCAATGAGGTTTTGAAGCATGGCTGAGCTAACCCGTAACCACTGCAGTGCAGGCTTATATCACCATGCTCACAAATCTGTGCACATCTATGTTGTAAAGACTCAGCTGTCATAGGTACAGCTGGGGTTTCTACCACGTGGGTAGTGCCCCAGTGCCTTGATAACCTTGAATTTTACGAGATTATTGTGAGGAAGTAATTTTCAGGGATGTGTTTGGTTTTTCTCATAGTGAAAAGGAGATCTGTAAATTAAAACAGATGACAACAACATTGAAGCAAGAATAAATTCTCATCAAACTGCCTCTTTTATAAATTAAGTTTAAAAATGTGCAACTTTTAACCTTCTCATTGACCCATATATTGTCAACATTTGTTAAATGAATTGTGCTTTAAAGACCCTTTTCCTCCATCAGATATAAAAGGATGTTTTCCTTTAAACTTCAGTGAGACCAAGATTTAAGCCTAAGAGACTTGTCCATGTTCAGAAACAAGGTGGTATTTAGTTCAAATCTTGTTCTAACACCTTTATCACAAAACCATCCTTGCAATGTCTTTCTGTTTGGTTCTTTTTCACCCTGTGTCATGTGGCGGTTTATGTCTTTGAGAATCTTCCCATTGTAATATGCCAGCTTTACTGGCAAGGTATGAATTACTATACAAAGTTCACTGCAGTGAAAAATCAGGCCACTTAGGTGAAAACTCTTGCTGCCTTTTAATCTGTTTTCTCTAAGCGGAGGGCTTTGCCACAACTCCAATGGTCTGTTGAAAGCTCTTTTTTGCAGTTAATGTTCATGACATTTCATAAAACGTTCAAAATATTTATTGTGAGCAAAACATCTCTTCAGCATTCTCAGCAAGTATTTACAACCAGCATCCATATAGTATTTTAAATATTTTATGTTAATATTTGAGTTAGTATTATAATGTCAGCAGGAGCTCTGAGGCTGGTTTGATGGAAATCAAAAACTGCTATCAACACTGAATTCCTGCTCTCTCTTCAGTAGTTCATGACAAATGTGAATGCTAATCTCACCCTACTGATATGAAAAATGCCCCCAAAACAAACTCTAATACAGAAGCCATTTGAAAAAAAAAAAAGTAAGGAGTTGTGAGTATTTAAATTAGAAGCAGAAGTGCATACTCATGTCATTTCAAAAGAAGGTAGAGTATCTTATGTCTGCTTAGTCACTGGATGTCAGGAAGGAAACTAGTAAACAAAAAATTATGTTTCTGATGCTAGCTTAATCAGTTTTTAGTTGGAAAATTGTGAAAATATTTTTTCATGAAATGGAAAATGTGATTGGAATGAAATCAGAGTCCTTGCTCTTGGAAAAAAAAACTAAAAAGGAATGTGAAGTCAGTGCAAAAACTGCTTCTTTGTGATAGGAAATGCATTCTTTAAAAGAAGTATACAATAGGGATGTTTTTTGCTATCTTCACGAGAATCCAGTTAGCAGATGGGAAACAGAGTGCTTTGATGGATTCAGTATTCCTTGCTGAAAATTTTAAATTTACATTTTTCTAAAGCTACCTGCATCTTTTCAGGTATAAATGAACCAGACTAGATTCAATGCACCCTCATTGTGCTTGACTCTGAGAGCAGGTACAGTAGAGCAAAACCAAACAGAATGCAAAGACCAGAGAATAGCTTAAAAGGAACTTTGTGCCACTTGTCTGAGTTGCAGTACTCTAGTACTTGGCATAATTGGTTCATCCAGAAGTTAAACTATTAATGAGGAAAATTAAATCTCAGAGCAGGAGTTAGCTGCTGTAGGTATTGTATACACCTACATGATGTTTGGATGAGAAATGATCCCAAGCAGTCTCTGGAGTCTGGAGTTGGAAGGACTGCCTTTGTGCTAGGGATGGTCAGGGGTCTTTGAACCGACACTGCAGCTTCGTTTTCCATGACATTGCTTTGAACCCTGAAGCTAATATTTGTTATAACTCAGATTGTGTCCATGTTGGAAAACAGTAAAACCAGACAGGATTTGAAAAGACACACACATCTTCCACGCTGACATAATCCATTCCAAAAAATAATTCCTTATTCCATACCATAGAGTGTGAATAAACTTGTTCCTCAGTCATGAAACATAGCTCCCTCACTCAGCAGTAGCCTGCCTTTTCCCTAGTCTTCCTTTTGCTACTGATGTACTTGAAGAAGCTTTTCTTGTTGCTCCTAGATATCCACATTCAATTCCAAGTGAATCTTAATCTTCCTTATTGCATTCCTGAATAATCTGACAACATTCCCTGAACAGGATACAAATAATTAATCATAATAAAAAATAAAAAATTACAGAGTAGAGGATTTTATATATGGGCTTTTTTCTTTGATTTACACACAAGTTCAGCTGAGACAGCATATTGATATCAGCCTTGTATGGGATAAGGAGGAGAGCAAGAAAACAGTTGATTTTTACAACTTCTTTTCAGTGTTAAGGGAACATTAATTTATTCCTCTTTGGTATGAACACATATGCAATGCTGAATCTCAAAATCAGAAGTCTGTGAAAAGGAGTTCCACATCTATATATTTCAGAAACACCACTTTCTAATGATGATGGTAATTTTGCAGTTCCTAGTGTAAGGCCACAGATTTTTCATTTGATTTTGTAGCTACTAGATGTTCCTTTTTTGTCATAACAAGAATTTGAGTATGGGAGATTTTAGGAAAAAAAGAAAGAAACAAGGGATTCTGACTGATTTTTTCCTTCTCTGACATACACATCCTTCATAGTAGGCAGATTAGTCTCAGTGAAACATGTTCAAAAAAAAGAAAATTAAATTTACTAAAGCTGTCTTTTAAGTAGGCCCTTATTTCAGAGTTAGAGTTAACCCACATTATTCTTTTGCAATTACTCTTTGCTGCTGTCCTGCTTACAAGAGGTCATGGTGATCCAAATGTACCTGACAGGTCCAGGACTGGATTAGAGACCAGATGGTGTTTCAGTCAGCTGGAAACCACAGTCCAATTACCCCTTGCTACCCAGACTACAGTGAGGTCCCAGATTGAATTACTCAAGTGTACATAGTCCTGTCACGATTTCTGGTAGTAGATCAAGAGGAGGAAGACAGATATATTCTCCGACAATGAAGGAAGGAAAAAGTATAAAATAATAGAGTTTTTTCAGTTTAAAAAACCTGAGGACTTTAAACAAGAATGAACTGAACAATGCATATAAAGTATGTAATTATACCCCAGTGAAAAAGTCCCTCTAGCAAGGGCCACATACAGAGTATGTCTAGATCCTGCTGATTTTCTAACCCCATCATTCTCTTGTTGAATATCTGGAGGCAATTTGTGTGAGTGTGTCTGTCATTAACCAATACAGTGGGCACAGGGACGCTAATGTGTTCTGGCCATAGCTCAGCACATTCTTGTAAGCTCATAAAGTAAAACATTATTTGGAGTGCTCTTGAGGAAAGTCTGGGTCCACCCCTGATAAATATCTATAACTTTATCTAGACATTTGGAGGCCTTTGCTGTGTGGTTGATGATGTTTGAACAGGGTTGTCTGAGTGTTCATAATTGTTGCATTTTTCAGTAAATGCACATTTTTTAGTAAATGACCATTTGGAAGTGCCCCAAAAATGCCTTTCATATACATTTGCCTTCTTTCTCTCACGATCTGGGCATGGAGTTATTCAGTAGGCTAAGATTTGTCTGCAGTGAATTCTTATACCAACAAAAAACTATCCACTTTATCTCTTGGCTCCAAAGCTGTCTTCTTTGCAAAGGGGGAAGAGCACTTCTGCCTAAAGCCAATGGTTAAACCTTTATATTTAAATTCTGAGACAGATATTTCCACTTGCAATGTTTGTAGGAACTCACTGTCAGCCACTCTGAGGATCTGCAAGCACAGCAGGGAAAGGTGCCTCCCAAACTATTGCATCTACTTGTAGCAAGAGGGAAACTTTTGTCTTATTGTCTGTTTCTCAGGCAAGAAGACTTTATCCATACTGACAGAGGTTATTGTATCATAGATCCTACAAAATGTTGAGCTTAACAAAGACCAAAAAGTTTGCTCCTCAAAGAAGAAAGATGAATCTTACTGATCTTGCAGTTTTGCTGACCTTTGGCTGAACTCAGAGCCTCCCTAGAGCTGCTGTGGTGCACTGGTACTGAAGGACCCATTTGCTAGGAGCCATAGTCAGAGGCCAGAGAACACAGACCAGTTGTCTACACGTTTGTGAGTTGATTAGACCTCAGCATCCTCTGTTAAATTCTCAATTTCTTGTGATTATTGGCTCCTTGCTGCCATCAAGTATTCCTCTCAAAGGCTTAAATTCCCTTGAATTCTGTCTGCAGGGCATGCTTTCTCTCCTTTAAAAGAAATCTGATACTTCTGCTAGCTTCTAAGTCCATTACTATGCTATTTCCTATTGTGCTTGAAACCACCCACACGCATTTCCTTTTCATTTTGAATCCTGTGCATGTGGGTAAGCCACATCTCTCTAGTTCTTTATGGGGTGGTTGAATCCCACTCCTTCGTTTTGGTATCACGATATCACATGGCAACTAGAAATTAATTGATGCTGGGCATTGTCTCTAAGAATGCTAAGCACTGGTATTATATTTGTGTGTTTTGGAGAAACAGGAGATCAATTTGTATGCTATAGTTTCGCCTCAATAAATTATTTTGGATCATTATCTCTTCTTATAAAGATGCCAGCCTGTATTGTAGACACAAAAATAGATATTTCATTTACTCTGTTTGCGTAAATGGTTCATAGTATGAATAATGCTAAGCTTCATAAAAGAGCTATTTGTTTGTAAGGATCAGCATTTAGAAAAAATTCATGAGTTATTTGTTAGGATCAATATTTTCTTGAGAGATATCCATTCAAAGTTCATAATTTTTATTGCCAGCTAAAAATAAAAAGGAAAGTCGTAGCTGACATTTTGCAGTTAAGAGTCACAGTTGTTTAGCTCCAGTTAAATGAGAATGCCATAAAGAACTTGAACTCATATAGTGTTTTGAATGGGATCTAATCCATTAGTGGTAATGGAGAGTGTATCTGGGGAACTAGATGTTTATCAGCTCTTTTATAAACAGTGAGGAATTAAGCCTAATACCACCTCCGAGGTAGATAAGTACTAACAGCCCCTCTTTCTGGGTGGAAATTGAAAGGCTTGGAGAGGTGAAATGATTTTCCTGAGGCCACACTTGAAACAGCAGTAGAATCCAGCCTTATTAACTCAAAGAGCCTTTTAACTGTTACTTATTGCAAAAGCAGTATAAATGAATGACTTCAGTTCTTGCAGTTATGAAAAAGTAGCTAAATCTTATTTCTACCATGTAACTAACACAGAAAGATAGGTTACCTGTTCTTTTATTAAAATATAGTAATAGAAACAACAATACTTATAATAACAGTAGAAAATAGTGGCTATACACAGTTATAATGAAAATTTTAGATAAAATTTATCCCATTTGAGTAGGGATTCACATAAAATTCCCACCAGAAATGACTCTATAGTCAAGTACAGAGATTAACATTAATGTGACTTGATCAGGCATAAGACAGTTTGACTATTTTTTTAATCAGCACAAATAATGTAGCATTTTAGTATAGGAGCGTAGCTGTAGTTTAATGGAAAATGTTGAAAAGTTCTGATTATTTCATTTTTGGGGCAGTGTAAAGGATAAAGGAACACAGAAATCATCAGAATGCCGTGGTCATTGTCAGGAACTAGATTGTCAAACTGCAACTTGCATTAACTCTGGAAGCACACTCCAATGTTGTTGTCTGGTATTTATTGCTTATTTAAATACATTCTAGGGAATAGTCTTGATATTTTTGCCCCCCATTGTGGGGATTGGGGATTCTTTTTGTAAAAAAACTCTAAGGATTTTAAACCTTCTTTTTTCTGGCAAAACTTCTGCTACCATTTTTGTGGTATACAACATGATGTACAAGCTCCAGTTTGTCATGGTCACAAACAAATATGACCATGCAGATGGATTTCTCAGCTTCTATTTTTTTTTAATTAGCTTATACAGGTGAATTATGAGTGAATTATTTTTATTTATCCATATTTCAGGGCATCAGACAGCCTAGGGGGTGCTTTTGGGAGTCACTAGATGACTTCCCTTTGTCTGTGGGAGCTCTGAGCAGTGTCAGTTTTACTGTTCACACATTGTACAGCTAGTTCACACACACACAAAATGCTACACAGGCCAAAGGTACTGGATCTCTCATGTATACAATGAAGGTACAGGTGCATTTCTCCAAGGGATTCTGGATGGATATAAGGTAGTGTACAGTCACTGCTCCATATCTGGAATTTGCAGCTGGCATTTAATTATTTAGTACATAATTCAAGGCTTTGAATTTCCTTTGTTTGTCACCTTGTAAGTGATTGTTCTTCTATGACAGTAGTCATAGAATAGTTTGTAAGACTCATCTGGCTGGGGAACAATAACTTTTCTGCTGCTATAGGCTCCCTTTGTAATCAGTCAGGGGAGATGGGACAGTTAATCAGATCAGAAACTGAATTAATCAACTTTGGATTTTGCAGACTTGCTTTTTCAGGTGGCTTATTATTATAAGAAGACTGGGAATAATTCCTTGTAGGGGAGATTGGTTGAACAGCATTGACATAAAGTTGGAAAAAAAAATGGGGTCCACAGAGAATACTTGAGTTGGAATCTATATCTTAATTATTATAATTTGAATTTTTACTTTGCAGGGGATCCTCCTTTTAAGTTTTATGTTTGCATGTATAACAAAATTTTAACTAGTAAAAAGGCTGAAAAGTAATGATTTTGTTTCCTGTATGTTGCCATACTTCTCAAAAAAGATAGAGAGCAAGTTTTCTTATTTTACCACCTATACATATTTTTTTGTCAAATTACTAAGTGCATCCTCTGTAGCAATAATTATCTTGACAAATGTAAAGCTCATTTCTGTGGAAGGACTTGAACGTGCAAATTAAAACTAGAGATTATCCCTTTTTGATGTATGCTGTAGAAAGTACCTTCCACTGATGCTTTGTGTCTCACACATAATCATAAGCTAAATAAGTTTAAATAAAACTTCAGATTTAGATTGTATCAGTGTTAAAGTCAGTTGAAATCTGAAGGCAGATATGGTCATTTTACTGCTACCTGTCTGGAAAGATAAATGATGCTCCTAGGGCATGCCAAATTTTTACTGCGTACAAGCAATTTCCAAGTGTTACAGAAGCTCATCAGATCTGCCAAGATAGTGTTTTATTACTTGTATTTGGTATGTATGAACAATTTCCAAATAAAACAAAAAAAGCAAATCTCCTAAGTGTGGCAGACTTAATTGTTCTTTTAACATACATTTCTATGGCTTTAGGAAGTATTTAAAACCTGCAAGTTCTCTAATGTACCATATTTTAGAGCTATCATGCTAAAAAATTCCTCCATAACTTTTGTAAAGCCAAGGAATGCTAAAAAGGGATACCAGAAAGAGCTGTTCAAACACTGCTGTTGGCTTTGTATGTCTGAGTTAGTATGTGGTGGTCTGCTGGTTTTAATTTATTAGGGACCCAAATAGACTCTATACCATTTGGCCTGTGTTGCAAAAATAATTCTCTCAGGTGTCATCAGAGCTGACACTTCTGACAGTGGGAAAATTGTTTTTTCTTCAAAAGCTACACCACAGGGTAATCAGTTACATTTGATTTCTTTTGTTAACTATAAGGAAATTCTGAATGTTTGGGAAATATTCAGTGGTATAGGTGATTAAAGATTGAACATTTTAGTGTAAGTCATTATGCTTAGATTTTCTTAAAGGCACATTGTTGAAATGAACATCCCCTTGCTTACTGGATAACCAGCAGAAAATTATTCTGTGAGAGAAAAGCTCCTACACTAATTTTTATTTTGATAGTCAGTCACAGGTAAACTCTCTAAGCCATTCCATATGAAGATGAATAAAATCTCATCACAATCAGTCTGTGTCAGTTATGGAGAAAATAATTTACAAATTGATTATGATTATTGCATTTTGAAATGGTGAAGTCTTGCAAATAATTTTACTGACTACTACCTAGTTAATAAAAATTCAAGTTTTATCTGTTGTGTGTATATATCAATAATGACCCAAAGGTTTTGCAACCCAACACCTTTCTTATTATACTGTAAACCAGGACATTTTGATATTGAAAAATTTTGACTCATAACTTACATTATGAAGTACCGTGATGTAAAGGGAGGTAGATGACCAACTTCACTGATGATACTTTCTGTTTCAAACTTGTGAAAATTTGACTGAAAAAGGCATAACATACAAAAAATGCATATTGCATTCGCACATTTTTAAAAAAATTTTCCTACTAAAATCCACAACATATTAACGTAGCAACCTTTGCATTTGCACTTTTTTTAAAAAATTTTCCTACTAAAATCCACAACATATTAATGTAGCAACCTTTGCATCATAGCCTGAATATTCTGAAGAATGTTCTATAGGACCTTTTCAAAAGTTTATGACTCAACTAGTTGTTAGAGAAGAATCATCTGTCACAGAAGTTACACAGTAACTTCTTGTGTTGTAAGAGTTTCCAGCTCCTGCAGATTTCTGAGTACTGTATAATGCATCCAATGGATATAGAAAGAGAGAAAAAGAGAGAGAGAGAAAGAAAGAAAGAAAAGAAAGAGAAATAAAGGAAGTTTTACCTCAGCTCTTTTCTCCTAAATTTTTATTATACATGCATATTTGTGCCTGCATGGATACAAATGTTAAGTGTCCTTCTCCCACAGTTACTAGCTATGTGCTTGTGCACTACTGACTGGCTTCACTGATTCTACTTCTGCCTCTATCCAAGGAAGTGAGTTTGGGGTCTGTGGAATATGGCAAAGGGTGCCTAGGGTATGATGGTGGACCCTAAATTTTTGTAGGAATTTGATGATATCCTGCTCTATGCAGACATTTAAGTGTGACCATAAGTCTTTGGGGAAAATGGGGGAAAATCCACCCTCCCCCTTGCTACATGCTTCAGGCCAAGATCTTTCACTCTTCTTACTGGTCTCTTATTTAGCAGGCCTGGTGGATGAGAATGTAGGTGTGCTCTATCTCAATCCACAGAAAACTTTAAATTGCGTTTTATCTTTCACAATGCCACATTTCTCTAGGGGCTGGATAGAAAATTTAGACACACTCTTTAAACAGGGATCCTCTGTGTAACATCTGTGAAATTCACACATCTAGAGCAGTTGTGACCCTCATCTCTTCAAACAGAGTCTGTCTGGACATCCCTGTATGGTCCTCTGGAAGCCTTGGAAGCTGTCCCTTGTGTTCTGGCTCTGGAGTTCCTTCTGTCTCCACAAGCAAACTCATCTGAAACCTCTTTTACAGATTTGGCAATGAAAGTTCATACTTGCAACTCAGTAAGCAAATGTCTTTTTGGTTTCTGTCTTTTCTGCTGTCATTTTTCACTGCTTGCTGGGATCTTGATGACAGTCTGGGTATCTCTTCCTCCAGCTGCAGCCATTCTGTTGGTGCTTCCATTTGAATGAATCTCAAGAATGCAGTGCTTGAGGGATATAGATAACTACCCTTAGGTCATGCTACTGCTTTTGGAAGCAATGCCAACTTATTAGATACTGCTTCCCGAGCCTGAATTTCTCATTTTTTGTTGCTGCTTTTTCATCTCTCATGTAACATCTTTCTGTGTGGTTGTGGGGTGGATAAGATTGTGTACTGAACCAGAGTTGATTATGATACAAAAAGTTTATTTTTATTATTTTTGCAATCTTTGGAGGATTGCAAAGGAAGAAAAAAAGACTCAGAGAAGAGACGGGCTAGGCTGTTTATGAAGGATCTACTACAGATATTTATAAAAACATTCTACTAATAGCCACTAGCTTCTTAAGTATCACTGAATATAAAAAGAATACAAAACAAATTACATAAGTTTCATATTTAAAAGTGTCTATCTTACAATATTCTTCCTATATTGGGCTGTAAGGATCCTGAAAGGGAAATGGATAAGAATGTTACCAGTGTGAAGAACCGGCATTGGAAGGCCTTATTTATTAGTGGGCTCTTGCAAGACCTAAAGAATTTCTGAAGAATCTTACTGCTGCTCATTCTCCTGAACCTCTATATTTCAGTAGCCCAAGGGCTGAACATGCAGAGGGAAAGCATTAGCCTTTCTCTGTGTGCTTTATACAACATAGGTTAGAATTTGATGCAGTTGAACAGTTACATGAAAAGCATCTGATACCTCAGCAGTAAAGTATTTATAATACAAGGTTATCCATATTTCTGAGGTTTTTGTATTTTCACCCAACTACAGGGTGGAAAAAAATTGTACCCATCCCTGTTGTTTCACGTTGAATTACTTACTAAGGTTTTATAATCAGTTATGAAATAGTTTCTGCTTTGCTTCTACATCTCTATGTACAGGTGTATGAGTCTCTGTGAAAATATTCAGTTCTAATTTTTTAAACTTCACCCTTTGCCTTCAACACAAATAAACAGAATGGGGCAACATACCACTTCCTCTCTTATGTAACTTATGTAACCATTACTTTCTTGCCATTAGACCAGAGACATCATATCAAGATAGGCAAACGAATCACGAATTTGGAGAATAAAAGAAAGAAAACCACCACCCTGAATAGGCAACACAGAATCAACATTTGTTATGTCAACAGTCAAACTGTCTTCTGAACTATCAATCTTATTCTTAGGACTGAAGTCTATGTCTAGGAAAAGTCTAATTGGTGCCCATGTCCACTATTATTCCTCTGATAAAAGATCAGAAAGATTCTTTAGCTGTTTCACTTTAGTCTACAAAGGGATATATATGCTAGCAAATCTGCTAGCAACCTCTAAAGCCTTTCATTGTCCCCAGAAAAATGAGATGCTTCAGTCTTAGAAAAGAGTCTTATGAACATGTTTCAATGTGCAGAATGACTTTAAAATGTTCCTAAGAGGGAGAATATTCAGATTTATATTTGTACTTCATAACTCAGAGATATTTTTGATTTTACAATATATTCAAATTTCAAGTCACACAATACATGTTTTGGATTTGCAACCCTACTGTCTTACTTAGTTTACTTAATGTATTGTCTTCTTGATACAATGGCAATAGAGAAGGTATTAATGATTGTAATTAATATTAATACTGGTATTACAGGTTTTCCTAAAAATCTATTGCATGAATGGTTGAAGTGGACAGCTTCAAGTACCAAACAATGATTAACAGAATAAATATCTGTTAGCTAAAGTTGCATAGAATGAATGTTTATTTGCATGTGAAAAAAAACCCCAACAGCTTATTAATAGCATGAACTTCAGACCAGTGGACAGAAAAATTTTGCACGTGATTCCATCTCTGCATAATTCTACAACAGCACAGGATCAGTAGTCAGTCAGTGGGTGCTTTGTGAATATCCACTCTCTAACAGCAGGAATTGCTCCCATTTATCTGAGAGGAGTACGATTCCTTATCTTTTTAGTTCACAATAACAAGCAAGAGGACCAATAACCTGTTGGGTCTAGCTATTAAACATGAAAGGAGAGGAAACCTCTCTTATGCCTCAACCAGTTCAATTCATTTGTTCCACTCTCCAGTTTCTTTCTCCTTAACACAAGAGTCTTTTACAGAAATAGTACTGAAGGATGAACAAGAGCACAACTAGAGAGTTAAATGTTTTCACGTAAAAGGTGTCTACAATTTCAGAAAAAAGCAATATGGAGACAAAACGAAAAAATGAAATTGTTGTGCTGAAGTTAGGTGGCACTTCATTTTTCTATGTTTCCCATAACTGATGCTTTCATGTTGTTTAATGGATGAAGAAATAGAAAGTTTTTGTGATCTGCTGAGGTTGTATGGAATTTCAAAACTGAAGGTGCTCTCCTTTGTTTTGGGTCCTTGCTTGCCAGGACACAACAGATAGCTACATTTGCAAGCAGTGCTCTGCAACACCAGCAGATCCACAGAGCAAACTGGTCAATACTAAGCAACCAATAAACACATTATGCTTGTGTGTTTGTGTTTGCTTCTGATCTTACTTCAGGCCAATGGTCTTAACTCCTATTAATGTTCTAGATGCACTCCTGAAGTTATTCACACTCCAAGGCTGTCCGCAAAACAAATCAAAATGTCCTAAGGGGGCTAATGGGGAGATTTGCTGGGAAAACACACTTCAAACAGAGCAGTAATTCTTAAAAGTCATTCAGCTAAGTGTCAAAGCCATCCCTACAGCCAAACCTCCCAATATCTACTTTTACTAATAACTCATTTTACTAGAACCATGTGAAATGTAGAGCTTGCAAATCCCTTCCCACAACACTGAAGTCACTGTCAGTTGTGATATTACTTAACACAAAAAATATATTGACACCAGAGGTCTCATATCTCTCTACTTTGGCTCTACATGTCAGCACATTCAACCACTGAAAGTTATTATTTTATTAGTACCAGGTTTTGAGAGTCAGGCTTTAGGAATCACAGTTCCACGCTCAGTTTGTGGCAGGGATTTACCATGTATACTTTTCATGCTCACATTTCTTAGGATCACTTGCTTGTCCTTGAACTACTGTTTCTGGAGCTCATAAATGACTGGGCCTTGGCATCTAGCTCACCATTGTATACTAAAGATAAATATCTGCTCTATCTGGATCTATTTGTCTGTCCTGTGGGTTCTTGCTGAGGACTTCAAGGGTGTGGGAAAACGCAGCAGCAATCTGTAGCTTCTGAAATAAAAGATGTTTTCTATTTCATGTCTTTGAGCATGGCTTGGAGCCAGGGTGCCTGAAATATCAGCATTAACCAAGTATCTACACTTTTCAGTACTCTGAGAACAGAGTACTGAAAAGTGTAGATAGTGGACCCAGATGCAGGATGGTTTTAAGCAGTCTTTAGTGTTGCCAAAAATGTCCTATAGAAGGAGCCTCTGATACTGGACAAATCCTACTCTGATTAAATTTAGAGTTATTTTTCACATCTACCTGGTTCAAAGAGAAAAGTAATATCTTATGTGTGATAGTAGTCTGCCCATTAAACTATATTTAGCAAGAGCAAGACCTGATTTTGCAGCTAGGCCTTGGACCTAACTGGATTTTTTAGGTGTTAAATGGCTGCATCTCCTCTGCTCCTTAATTTCTTTGTCAACCAGCCCAGGCGTCTGGGAAAAAA
>VWZS01004124.1:683244-699070 GCA_013397075.1 Rhabdornis inornatus | reverse complement strand
ACCGACACATTTTCAAAGTTGTTAACCTTACACAAAATGATGAAATGTTTTATTAAATTCTTTGTGGTTATCCTAGTATTATTACTACAGAAAAAAATCAATCTTCCCTGTAAATGAAAGGTGTGGGAGGAGAAAGACTGCACACTACATTTGTAAGACTGAAATCTAAGCAGTGAACACAATTACCTAATAAAGTTTTCAAACTTTTTTCCAGTTTCCTCAAGCTACCCCGGTGGTTATTTCAGTCTATATCAGAATTGTAGTCCAGCCAAGAGGAATAAAAGAGAAAAGGAAAAAAAAAATATTTTCTTTTGAACAGTATTTTTCATGAGCAATAATATCAGTGCCTGCGGTTTTTTCCAGTAATTGTCCTTCTTGTTTCCTTGTGTATGGAACAACAATTTCAGCTTGAAATTTTCAAGTGATTTGACAGAGACACACAAAGCCTTTTTTTCCCACCCCATGGTTACTTAAACACAGGTACAGTTGGTGCATTTATTGCTTGTGTTTCTTGTCATTTTTCTTAGATAGGGAGGATGGACTATTTGTAGTTTAATAACTTGAAAGCCTGAAAATGAATACCTGAACATATCATAGCATTGCTCTCACAAAAACACTGAAAAGGACCTTTTAGGACAAAAAAAATCAATTGAAAATACATAATCCAGAATGTTAATGGCTCCATTTGATGTCAGTTGAAAGCACTTCAGTGAATTTCTCCAAATAGTCCTGTTTCATTGTCTTGCTTTTCCATCTCAGCTTAGTTCAGCACAGCTGGAAGATTTTACTTAGACACAACCCTGCTCAATGCAGTGATCGGTGCCCACAAGGGAATGTGGCTGTCAAACATGTCGACACTTTCTACATCAAAAACATCAGACACTTATTTGACTATGAAAAGTTTAGAATTTTATAAATTATGAATTTAAAGTTAGATTTCTACGTTTGTATACATGGAGTTGTGGTCATGAGTTTCCATCAGGAGATTAAACTCCAGGATGCAGGGCACTTCTGAAAAGCAGATCACTGATCAACAGCAAAAACAACCCAGAAAGTGTAGGATTTAAGCATCTCTGTTTGAAAAGCTTATCTACATTCAAAAACCTGACTAATAGCTGACAGGTAAGTAAATAGGTGCTAGTGATATCAATACTGGCTTTTGGACTTTCTTACTAAAAGACTTCTCTACTATATTGTTCTCCACCAATATGAGGAAAGCTCATAACTCCTGACAAAGAGAACTTACAAGTTAGGTTGCTTTACAGGATTTTAAACTTATACCTCATTATTAGGAAATAATAATCCCACACAATCACAAATGTAAGGGTCATAGCATACAATCAAATACAAACAAAAGCCAATATGTTCTCTTCAGCTAATTAGTTATCAATGACTGCAAAACTGATTTGAGCATGGAGATGGTTTTGTTACAACTCAAATTAGATTGTGAGTGTTTCTACTTCATTTCACTCCAATTTTGTAAATTTTTTTGAAAAAAATCCTTTAATTATTCATTGCTACTTTTGTTCCATTTCTATTTTACTTTAATAAGATCAATTCTGAAAAGTAAAGCCCAAACAACGCCTGTCTTCATATTCTACCATAGTGAAAATTATAAAATGTTAGTTCTCTCCCACGTAACTGTCTTCTGCTTTTAGTTGACAATGACAAGAACAAAAGATTGTGGTATGACACATTCTTAGTTCTGAACCCTCACTTTCAATTTCAAAAAGTCAATAGGAACAGATAGCACTTGGATTCTGGGTTGTGTGCAAGCTTTCTAATTAGTTCCAGGAACAATTTAAGATGCCAGTGATAAATTGTAAAACTTTGCATAGTTTTCTTACTAGAATCTGGCATGACATTTCAAGTTTACTGAGTCATCCTGTGAATTTAAAACTAGCCTGGCAAGGCAGGCACAATGGTGTTTAGTTCTGTGGCCATCTGTCCTTGACTGACTCTCTATGTCACCCATAACTTCAAATTAAAAAAACTCCTGTAAAATGATAACTTTATTTTCAGAGAATATTAATTATGATCAATTTAGGGATATTAATTCAATTATCTTTACAATGTTTCCTATAGGAAAGCACTTGCATACATATGTGTATATGTTTGTTTTTATATTTATCCCAATGCACTGTATTGCAGAGAAAAACAATAGTTTTGTTTCTCTTCACAATGAATAAGTTTTCTCCCTTGAAACAAAACTTCTTTCCTGTGCCAGTCTCTATAAAAATCTATGACATTTATTTCAGCAAATGGATCACACAAAAGGAGTCAGGTGGGCTGAAGCAGATAAAACCAAAATAAAAAGTAAATTGCTGGAAAAGGCTGAAAAGAACTATCACATCTGCAATTTCTTAGGTAGTTTTCTAGCTGCAGTATTAGGAAGGTTGTGTCAACATTCACAGTACGGATTTTTGCTTGTGTTTAACTATTTATTTATAACATATTGCTCATAGTTGTGAAGTTTCAGTTGTCATAGTTTTCTATGCTGTACATCAAAGTAATGAAAAGATAAAATGTAAACAAAAGATGGGATATATGATGATACATTCTTAAAATTTCATGCCATTAGAAATTAAAATATTTTTTCTCTTCCCATAAAATATTACAAAATAAATTAGGAAACAATTTGTTCTTTCTTATACTTTCCGTGATTTGTCTTCAGAGCCTCCAGCGTGTGACTTTCCTAGGCTTTCCACATCAACAGCATGAGTGACATTTTCTTCCCAAGGCCACCTCCCTATCAGAGGGTAGTTTGACAGGAAAGTAATTGCTGAATTATTCCAGTTTTGCCCTTTACGAAAAGAGCTCTGTAGTGGAACGAACCTTGTTATAGAAGTAGTACCAGAAATCCACTATCAAACTCTTCACTTGGTAATTTGATTTGTGATAACCAGCGGGGGAGAGGGAATTTCCATACCTCTTTTCATTCTTACATCTTCATGCAAAAAACCAAAATCCTGTTTTTGTTGAGTATATCCATGTTTTTATGTTTACATTTACCTTCCCTCGTATTTTGACCATTTCCAACTTACCAAAGTAAGTTTCTTTCTTTGCTTCAGCTTGGCAATAAATGTTATTTCCTGAAACTTTTAGAATCAGTTCTTAAATTCATTTTAAAATTGCATTTTAATTGTGAAGTTCTCTGTATCCCTCCCCCCTTCATTAAAAGAATTTGTACAAGGTTCTAGAAAGTGAAGAGAACATTTCTGATGGCTGACTTACAAACCATATTTTCTGTTTGAGTATGTGTGATAAGTGCAGAGGACCAATTCTTTAAAGGAATATACATTGCTTGTGTGCTGAAATATGTTGCAATGATCTGGTCATGATACTTTTTTAACTGTAAGTAACATAAGGTATTATATCTGGAAGTTCTCCTTGTTCCTGTTCTGAAAATATGTACTATCAGTCTTGAAATATCTAAACTTTTAAATAATAATGTATACAGGAAAGTTCTTAGTCATCCCTGCCCTTATTTTAGGCTGTAATTTTTATACAAACATGTTATTTTAAAAATGTTATGAGCCACTGGGCTCCCTTAAAGAATTGTTAAAGATCAGCAAGGCTCCTGTGGAGCATATATTTTATTACTTTTGAAGTCAATTTCTTTTGGTATAGTACTGTTTTGCTTTTGGGACGTGCATACATGAAGTATATAAAAGTTGAAACCAGCCATTTTTTCTACTGCCATTTCCTCCCTTTTATGAGAAACAACATAAAATGAAATTAAACGTATCATTAAGCAATAACATTAAAATGCCATCTACCACTAGGAGCATATGGATCGTAACTTGTTTCATCATAACCTTCTGCACTTAAACTTTGTCATTGGCTTCATAACTTTGAGAGTTTTGTTTAATTTTTATCATTGCTAATCTGCCATAAATTTAAAATGTCCAATACGGAATTTTTAATCACCCTCAGCTGCCCTTATCAGCCTGGTTTTCTGAAGCTTCTTATCCATCAAATGGAGTTTTAATTTTTGGAAGATAACTTCTTTTCAGTTGTAGTTTGGTTGTGTTTTTTTTTTTAATTGAGTTTATTCATCAAGACTCATCCTTTCTTTTACAAAACCTTTCTAATTTTGTGAGAACTTTGCTGGATAAATTTACAGAAGCCCAATTATAAAGGAACAAGATAGCAGTTTCAGCTGACTGCATCCCATCCTTATGACTGAGAGCTGCTGCAAAGTGTTTCTGTGTTTCTAAGAGATTGAAAGAGAGGAAAAAACACAGAAGTTCCTTGAACAAAATAAGACATGCCACAACCAGAATTCGTCCTTCCTAAGACTCCATTTAAACATAAGCTTAGAGATCAACCTGGAGATTCCTGTAGAGGAGTAAGCACCTTCTGAGGGTGACTCGTCATTTTCTAAAATAGGGAAAAGATGAAATCAGGTAATTAATTTATGAAGATATTTTTCTCTGTGGAGAATGGAAAATTCTCATTAACATGGCGTATTTTGGATGACCTATTTAGGGTCATAATGTAACACTATGTGATTAATTTTTTTAATCAACCTTTAAGCTTAGGTGGTGAACAAGGAAACTCAAATACTTTTGAGGAACTGGTTAAAATGTGGAGTTTTTTACAAGCAGGTAAAAACATATGAATTTTCTTCCTGATCAAAGATGTTCCAAAAATTATTTTATTAAAAAGACAGAGTTGAGGATAAATTACAAATCCAAGTATTTAATTATAAAATATATCTGAATTTTGTAGCACGTTATTGAAGTTCCACAATATTTTATAATCAACCAACCAATGAAAAGTACCATTATTTTTATGCATTCACAGAAGTCCCCCCAAACACATTTGGTTTTGCATGAAATAAATTTCAGAAGACATTTTTGTGCATATTGAACCAATAAAATATAAAGCAATGTTTATACAGAAAACCAAACAACTACAATGTGAAGTCCGTATTCTAACTTTTTGCATATTATTTTATTTTTTTTCCTATCTTAAATGACTTCTGCTGGTAAGATCCAAACGTCAGAGAAACTCTGCATCAGTACACAGAGCAGTTATAAAAAATACTTTATTTTCTGAAATACCTTATGTCTTGTTTTAGTTTTTGACTTTCATTATAATAATTTAAACATGATTCGTGTTACGTACACCTGGTGTAGAATACTTACAAATTCTTCTACTTATACATAATGAATAGCTGTGATTTGTTGCATATATTGAGATAATATGATAAAAAATACTTGTAAACTCCTCCAGAGCTCATGGTTATGTGAGTCATAACAATCATACATTCATATACTTCCAGTCCCTGTGTGATTCAAATAGATTTATTTATGTGTTCAAGGGCAGTATATTATAGACTTTTTGTTGAACTTGAGGAGACCAAAAGACTAAGCAATCAATAAAGACTGATTAATAGGAGTGACAGCAATCTGGGCAAAGATAATCCTCTGAAATCCTTTTAAGCTTTTGAGATATATGGAACCAGCCCCGCAAGCAAAGTTGTGATCTTCACCATTTTGTTCTCTCTCCTTTTGTAGAGTGATGCTGCATTGGTTCATAGTATAGTACTTTTTGGAATTTTTCAAATCCCTGATTTGAGTTTTAAATTTATCAATAATAATGACAGGTTTAAGAATTTTTATATGTTATATATTATATACACACACATGCATTTCTGCTAAGCTATGTCTTTAAACTGAGCAATCTTTTTTAACTTCCATTTTAAAAATGAATGGAAGTGTGTTTCTGAGAACAATGAAGGAGGGCAGAGGGATCCAAAACTGGAAATAATTCTTGGAGTTTATGATGGGTGTCAGCTGTAATTTTGTTTGATTTAGTTTTACCTTTAAAATTTTTTTAAACCCCAGTTTTATGGTTTATAGTAAGAAAAGTAAGTGAGAATATCTCATTTTTCATCAGAAGTCTTGAAATCTAAAGAATTAATTACAAAATGTCAAGTAATATGTTCTTCCACTCAGCTTTCTATCTTGGTGGCAGTGCCTACTCTCAGCTGCTGAAGACAGAGCTAATACTTTTTTCTTTCCAGACATGCTTGGCTCCATGCTATCGTCATGCAACTTAACTGAAGCTGTACATCTAAAATCTAAAGTCTGATATTCCTGTAGCTTAAAAAAGGCTTTTTGAACAATGCAGGGCATGTTTCTTAATTATGCTCCCAGGGAGTGAAAAAATTCAAAAGAGAGGTGAGGTTTTGAAGAACAAATATTTTTATTTTTGACCTCTATCATGAAAAGAAACATTAAAAAAACAAAACATAAAAACCCCCCAAAAAACCCAACCCCCCCCCCCCCCCCATTATTTACCAGAGCTGGAGGGCATCAGTAACTTATACATTTACAAATTTTTTAACATTTGATCATCTATTTCTTTTGCTTTGGCAGAACTTTTCATCTGCCTATGCTGTATTAATGGCTGTGAGTTTGAAAACATGTATTAATACATGTTGGAGCAAACGGAAATCTGCTTATTTTGTCTTTCATGTCTTTAGGTGTACTTTCAGTTTTTTTGATGTAAAGCAAGACATTTAATTGGGGTACACCTTTGTCTTCCTGAGAGCTGGAAATACTTGATACTGTAAGCATTTATTATCAGTAGGAAAAACAAGGTAGCTAGTGTGTTACAGTGAGATCTACTTTGCCACTTCTGTTATTATTATTCAATATTTCAAATTAATACAAGAAAAATGTTTTTTTCTTGCTTGAGGAGAGGATCATTTAGCTGGATTCATTACAGACATACATTAAGGACAGCCGAATATTCTGCCCCTGGGTTTTGGACATGAACTTCTGCAGTGTGCTCTAAAAAAAGTCTGTTATGTGCTGTCTAGTTTTTGGAGCTGCAGTGGACAAAGCTCATGGTGAAGCAGTTTGACATTTCCTAGGAGACTCCCAAAGTGAGCAAACACTGAGTCAGCCCCATCAAAAACGTAGTCAAGGGGTGTCCCCATGTATAAGAGTCAGGGAAGTTTAAGCTATTCTGCAAGCAGGCACATATGAAGCTATTTGAACTGCTGATGGATATTTTTGCTGTGGTATGTGTTCATTCCACACTCAGGTATTAATGTCTTTGAGGAACCCAGGAAATTTTAAAGTCATTGTATTCCATCATTTGGTTTTCTGGGTACTCACAGGAAAAATGTGGGTGATTCTACTGAATGGCAATTATCAGGCACATTTGGGCTCTCCCAAATGAGACATGGACATTAAAATATGTTATATGGCTGTCTTGGGGTGACTGTATGATGCCTGTATCCCCAAATCATCTGTTCTGTTGGTGTTGAATATTAAATTCTGCAACTTTAAGACAGGTTCCAGGAGTGAAGGGGGGGGGAAGAAGAAGTGCAGAGTTTGTTATCACAGATATCACTGGCTCCCCCGCATTCCTGCTCACAGACTGTGTTGTCTGCGGTGGACAGCAAGAGAGAACTCTCCTTTGCTCTTGGTTAGTTTTTCTGGCTAGCTGAGGCAGAGAAGCTCCCTGGATTGTTTCTTTTCTTTTCCTTTTTCCTGGAACTGTTTGAACCTGCTCTGGACTAAAAACCCAGAAGAGCACCGGGAGCTCACACCTGTGGCCCACCAGGCCTGGGCTGGGCCGCGGCATTCCCCAGCACCGGAGGGACTGAGACCAGCCTGAGTGAGCCGGGCAGCCCACGGAAAGAACTCGTCTGAATCTGTCATCTCTTCAGAACGGCGAGAGGTTTTGCTGTTTGGCATTGCTCATTTTTGTGCTGAGAGGTGTGTTGCCTGTTGAATAAACAGTTTCTTTTCTTTTTTTCCACTTCTCTCCGAGGAATTTTTTTTTCCCAAGCCAATTGGGTCTTTTTCCCTAGAGGGACCTCATTCAGAGGTTTTCCTCCCAAATTTTGCCCTAAACCAGGACAATGGCCAAGTATTTTTTCCTTCAATTGCAGGTGTATTCCTAGAGATGGCTACTATATTTTCAGTCGATATTTTATCTATTTAAAAATATTGTCAAAAAAAAACAACTTTAGTTTTGCTTTTTCAGATGGGAATTATCTTTCCAGGATGATGCTTTCACAGAATGCTTGAGGTTGGAAAGGATGTCTGGAGGTCATCTGCTCCAACTTCCCTGCTCAAGCAGGGTCATCTAGAGCAGGTTGACCAAGGCATTTTCTTTTTGAATATTTGGTATGCAGGAGAAGAAAATTACTTGAATCTCTGCTTCTACTGTCTTTTAATAGTTATTTTAATGCTATTTTGCTATTATTATGATATTTTATAACAATATGGTATTGTTATAACATCTTTTTCTCTACAAGGAAATTATTTGCATAAAGAGATTTCACCTCTGAAAGATCAAATATCTCATGACAATTGAATTTTTACTCTGAGTTCACGATTGTCAAATAAAACAAAGAACTGAAAATTATAGTTTCTCTGCATAGAAAGCAAAGAGCTAATTATATATAAGCCAATAATATTAAGGACAAAGTTGCTGCATTTCATATCTCTGGAACACATTCATTCTTTCTTGAATTTATAATATTGTCTCCATGAAGAAGATCTTTCTTGTTTGAAGAAACTAACTTTGCTTTATGAAGTATCTGTGTGTGAGGGCAGGAGTTGAGCTGGAACTCTACAGTGGTGTTTGTGCTTTCATTGAACAGTGAATTAACCAGTATTACACATGTATCAGTTTAGTAGTCTCAGGAATAGTTTCACGGTGATAGTTTCATGAGGTTCCTGTCTAATATAAGTAAATATTGCTTGACCTTTCCTACTAATGATGCAGGAATATACAATGGATAGCACTATAAAACAGCCAGCATTTTAAAGCCACACAGGGACCGATGTTCATGTTTAAAATGATGAGCAATGGGCTTTTTACCTCTTCCTCTGAGGATCATAAATTGGGAGTGGCTCAGAGTAAGTCATTTAAACTGCATTAACATGAAATGAATGGAAATCAACTGACCTTAATGGAAAACTGTACAAATAAGTGAGTCTTTGCAGTTCATTATGAGCTTCAAAAATTTCGTGTTTGTCTGGGGGAAGAAGATGCCTCTTCAAACTTAAAATCTGGAGCTAATGTTTGATTGGAAGTGTTCCTTTTAACTTGGAAGGAAAACAGAACTGCTGGGTCTCTGTAAAAGGAAAGAAAATTAAATGTAGTTTCACCAATTTGTTAATAGATGGGAAAGCCACAAGTGCTTTTGCATATCTCAGGAATTATCATTCTCATTGGAAATCTTGTTGCATTTATTTTTATGCATTAACATTTTCATGATCATTGGCTCAATCTTAAACAATGTGAATTGGCTCTAATAGGACCTAAAAAGCATTAAACAGGGGGACAGAACGTCATTGCTACACTTTCAGTTATTGGTTTATTTCAGATACCAAGCTGACTACCAGATTTCAACAAAGAATGTAAACCCTTGCATGGCCTGCTGATATAATTTCAATTTTCCTGGATGTTTTGCTTAGACCTTGTAGTCTTTATGCCTCCAGAGGTCATTATACTTGAAGGGATAAATTAAAACCTACGCGAAAAAAGGAACTGAATTAAGTTATCTCATAGTGTTAGTGAATAACTAAAATGCTGTGCACAAAATTTTAATATAACCTCCTTCACAGGTATAATTTTTGCAATATTGACATAAAACTATTTATCTAGAATATTAAAAATGGATTTTTTAAAAATATATTTAGAACAAGACAAATGTTACTTTATCTAGATGTGTTATTTACCAAATAAATATATTTGGCTTAAGTTTATTCTATTCCAGCTGAGATTAAAATCAGGACCTATGCCACAAAATTTTAACATTTTTATTATTAATTTAATTAATATTATTTTTTATCAGCCCAGTCAATAATTTTTCAACATTCTCTACTAAACTTCTTTTGTTAGATACAAAATTGTTATGGGTTGTTTTCTTTTAAAACAGGTTATATGATGGATCGATGAGTTCTCTTCCTTTACTCACTCCATTTACATAGTTCAGATATACTTCCTTTCTTTTTGTATTTCTCATACTTAATGAGACTAAGTAAATTACTTGGTAACCTTTACTTCCTTTTTCCTGTCACAGGAATATGATACATGAATACATGAATACATGAATATTTCCCTTCTGCATCTTTTACTCTTTCTGTTTCCAGGTGTTTGACATTTTTTAATCTTCAATTCTGTAACCCAGTTGTCTCTCAGCTGTGATCAGTATTTACGATTTTACCTTGTGATTCCCATAATGCAGATATTGTCATTACTACAACCTTGGAAATGTTAGAACACCTTTAGAAAGCAACATTCAAAATATTTTTGCTGCTTTGCTTTGAATAATTCTGAATTTAATTATGAAAGTTATACTGTCAACATAATTTAGAAACACTATACAAAATTATAGAAATAAGTTAAATAAAATAAAAATTTCTTTATGATAACTCTGGCAATACAGGCTTTTTCTAAGGCATTACATTTTTGGGATATAAATATACAAGCAAAACAATAGTAACAGAAAATCCTCCACATTTTTTCCACAAAATCTTTCATATACTTAAGTGCATATCACAGCAGTGTTTTTAACCTATTTACAGAAGGCAACCACATAAAAATGTGGAGACTTTCTAGGTATTTAATCTCAGACTACATTCTTCTTTGCCCAGAGTATTTGACCTAATAAGGGAATACTAATAGCTCTGCCTTTACCTTCATATAATGAGTCATTCTACTGGAAGCAAATGACTTCTAAATTGACATTGTGGGCAAATGACTTCTAAATTGACATTGTGTGCACAGTTCAGCTTTCTGTGGATAATGACTTCCGTAAGAACAACACTGATATGTTTAACCCTTAGGTATTCCATGGAAACCACATCAGAGTGCTGTAATAGAAGTGCTTTAGCACAAAGTCTTGAGTCTGATTCAGATTTTTAGTACATCCTACAGACCCCAGTCTCCTGGGTTAATAATAACTGCAGCAAATTATGGCATATTCCAATTATATTGTGGTACAATTTTGATGTATATAATAATTTTGATTCTGATATTTATTGATCAGCATGGATATCAGTAGTATCTAAAGTAAATAAATATTTTTTGAAAAAAGAAGGAAACCTATTCACCAACAAGCAGTTCTGAGCATTTTAACACTGTATGTATTATTATCTATTTTATCTATTTTATCGATTTTAATGCTATCTATTTGGAATATCCATTTTATAATTTTATGTGCTTGATGAGCATATCCATATAATACATACACATCAGTCAAAGAGCATGAACAATGAAACAAGGCTGGACACAGTCAATTTTTGAGAACTTTCTGACCAGCTGGAGACCCACAAGTATTGAAGTACTCTATATCTCTAAAATCCACTTTAACTACCTCATTGTTTTAGGGAGGAGGGTATTACTGTCATCCTCTTTACTTATCCAGATAAAACTTTCTCCTCACTCTCACTTTTGTACCAACATAGCATACAAATTGTGAACTTAAAATGTGTTGACATGTTAACTTCTTCACCATTAAAACTGGTAATAAAAAATTCTCATAATTCAAATTACATCACAGCTGGTAGTGTACAGGAAAGTATCAAAGAAGCAAAGCAGTTTAATCATAAAGGAACCCAAATTCTTTTTTCATACTCCTCAGCTGATATTTAATAGGCTTTTGGTGGCTTCTGATAGAATAGAGGCAAAAATCCCATCCAGCTTTTATCCACACTGTGGTACTTAGCCAGTAAGAAAAATATGAGTGTGTTGGTGTGCTCATTCTCTAAAATGTAACATCAATTTAAGAATTAAAATTACCTGAATACTTCACTATTTCTTTGACCCTCCCAGAAGAAAGAACCCTCCATACGTGCCAAAAGAGATCCATTATTTCTTTTTAAACAAATCAAAAATAGACTTGAAAAGAGATCAGTTTAGAAAAATGTTTTCTTATTGTTAAATAAAGGAATTTTTTTTGTGGAAAAGCATGTTTGGCTGAAAAAATCTTTGTGGTTATCACTGTTTGTGCATTGCTCTGGACTCCCAAATAGATGTGTTTCAAAGGAAGAGCCTACTTAGCCAGTCTGAATTTCCTTCTGGAGAGATCACTCTCACACACTGCCTACAGAGGGAGTTCAGGGAAGTTAAAGCCTCCAAGATAAGCAAGCCATTATGAATATTCCCCGAGACACTCTTGAAATGTTATCTCATGACTTTAATGCAATTTATCTTTTCTTCTTATAGGCACCATAATAATCTTTTGAAATTGTGTTGTGATATGTAATCCCTTAGTGAGGATTTTTTTGTGTTGTCTGGCCATAGCAGCTTCTACATCTAAATTTATTTACTTCTTCTTTGGCCTATTTGACTCTTTCTCCTTACTGCAGAGAAAACATTACAAAATCTGGAGACTGGAATGTTTTTTTTAAACCATTTTTCTATGTCTAATCTATCTTTCAAACAACTTGATTTTATAAGAATTATCAATTTTCTTTTCTTAGAATCTCTGTAACAGCCGATTCAAGTACAATGTTCTTTGCTATTGGGGTGTTATGAAATTAGAATTATGGTTGAACTTTAACGATGAATATAACATTTTCCTAACCCAATGATGATCTTCAAACTCTGTTCAGCTGGCTGTTCTATATCTGGCAAATGCAACTGCAATCACAAAGTCTCTGAAAAAGGCACTTTAGTAGAGGAGTGATAATGACAAGAATCTTCTGACATCATATTCTGAGGAAAAGCCCTGCCTTAAGCCATTGCTGGTAATGTTTTTACTCTGTGGTTAGAAGCTTCTTTCTCTACTGCCACATCTGAAATATTTTCTTTCTTCCACAGTAGTGCTATAGCTGTATATTAATAATTTACAAAATTGAATAAGTCTTAGAGGTGAGGCTTCAGTAATCAGTGTTGGTAATGCACTTTCATAAAAGTGTTTTTCTTTCATTCATTAGAAATATCCAGGATCAATGAGTAGCTGGTGATTTTTAGTTACTGTAAACAAATTCAGGTTCCTTTGTTTGGGAGAAATTTGAGCTGCCTTGAAATATTCCTTTCTACTTGTTTTCAAGGTTGTGTTGAATCAACTTTTCTATTCAATATTCCTTAGCTTTATGACATATTCTGCTTTTGATGACATGGTGGGTTGAAATGCTTGGACAAACATCCTAAAGAACACGATTACTAGGGGTCTCAGGAAAAACCCCCTAAAGTCCTTTTTGCCATCTTTATGCTCTATTCTTCCTTTTGTTTTTCTGACACAAAATGCAGATTAAAACGATTAAAATTATTTATTTTTAAAATTTTCTTTGCAATGGTTGTTTTTTATGGGAATATGCAATTTTTGTTAAAAATACCATCAAATTGGAAGTTTGTGGCAGAAAAACAATTGTCAATTGAATGATTTAATGGATGTATAGATTTTGAGGTGTTTTTTCAGCAGTTACACACACATTGAAGGATTCTCAGCCAGACATGTCCAAAGTATGCATTAGCTAGAGATTTTTACAGTGCATCACAGTGGCTCATGGAGAGGAATGACTGTAGCTCTCTACAGGAGATATAACTTGGTATTTTAAAGTCCATGCAGAGATGACATCTAGGAAGTCAGAGTCATTGCATAGCTTGGAATTGCATAACTTCCACTGGATTTCATTGTGCCTAAAACCTTCAAAATCTTTTTCTATTTTTGATTTTCTCTGGTGCAGGTGAGCTTGTCTGGGATGATCTGGGAGAAGCTGTTTTGATCAAATGAATGATGTTTCCTTAATGTCTGCTAATTTCCAGTACAAAGCTTCCAGTTTTGCAACTGAAATTGTTCTTGAGCCTTAATTCTGAAGAAATAACACATAGAGAGCCATAATCATGAATACTGGAACAATTTGCAAGTGTGTTTAACAATTTATGGTGCTTTCATAAAGTTTTTTTAGTAAGTTTACCTCTCATGCTAGCACATGTCTATAATTCATTATGAGTATTAGTCTTGAAGCATTTAGGCTTTTGCATTGTTGAGTCTGTAAACTCTATAGACCCTCATTGGGTGGAATTCAAGAAAAAAATAACAATATTTCTATTTGCCCCTTGTGCAATGTTTCCCATTTGTTATTGCATTCCTAGTTTTCAGTTATTCAAAACACATCTACA
Organism: Rhabdornis inornatus; assembly: GCA_013397075.1. Lineage (NCBI taxonomy): Eukaryota > Metazoa > Chordata > Aves > Passeriformes > Rhabdornithidae > Rhabdornis > Rhabdornis inornatus. The sequence continues at coordinate 684,958 of VWZS01004124.1, read as the reverse complement.
GGTTTAGAAATGGTAATTCTCAGTATGTGGAAAAACATTTGTTTGAATAAGATGGGTGTCTTCCAAGGGACTTGACAGGCAGATATTATGGGTCAAATATAGTTGGTACCTATTATCTTCAGAGCAGACAGAGAATGCCAAAAAAGTGATCTAAAAGGGTTGCACTGAAAAACCCAGTCAACAGTGATAGAAGTCTAAACCTTTCTATTGCAGTGCCAACAAAACTGAGAACTCATTTTTAACAGGAAAAATGAAAAATTAAAGTGATTCATTCTTTTAACTGTATTCTTTTTTTTTTTTTGGTCTCATAATTCATCCGTGGGTTTTTTGAAAAGGTTATTTAAGTTGAGGCTGTTTCATATATTCCTGTCAGTGATGGCATTAGATGACTAGTCTTATCAAAGTTTGTGCTATATTTAAAGCCAGTTGTCTGCAGGTACTGGATAAACACACTAGCATTTATATATCTCATGATATATAGTGATATATAATTGTTTGGTTTCCAAATGAAAAGTTACAAATGTTCATCTATATGCAGCTATATATGTGTAGCAATATATGTAAATTTAGAGAACGATATTTTTGTCAAGTAATGTGGGTTTGCAAACAGCATGGAGATGCTGCTTGCACCAAAGGTCACATATGGCACATGCATAATACAGAAAATGCAACAAAACTGCAAAATATTTAGACTGCTAGAAAAAGAAAATGACAATGCAGGCCTGAGAATTCATTTCCACTTTTCCTAATGACATGGATTACTTGTCAAAGCCATAAACAGTTCTTGAAAGCCAAAATGACATTAATGGTAAAATTCTTAATATGGCTACATTTACATAAAAAACAAATGACTGACATTTATTGGAAATATCCTCTCAGGCATCTCAAACCAGTTCTCATGCCATGTTACTTGTACTAATAAGAAAAAAACCCTGTGCATTATATTTTGATTTCAGATGGAAACCCCAGTTTTCAAATAGCTTGTTTTCAATAGAACCAGCTACAAAATCTAAAATAAATGCGTCGCAAAGCACAAATCTTTGAAAAAAAATTTTTATAATAATTTCATATAATAGAACAAAGAGAATCTAGAAATGCATGAAGCTTACCAATATTAATTACACTAATACACGGAGGACACATCTCCTTTTTCAATCTTTTAGCCTTTCTACAATACAACAACTATAATGAAATTAATCTAGACTATAGATAAAGAATAGCTTCGTATGTGGTAGATCAGATCATTAGCAGGAGAAGATGTTAATCTTGTAATTGCTTTCTGTGCAATTTTTTTTATTTTTTTATGTATCTGACCCAAAGCAGATGCACTTGTAGCAGATCCAAATATTGCCTCCTAATAAAAAAAATTCCCAACGTCATTAATTTTGAGTAGCTTTATCTCTTGTGATAAATAATATAAAAACTATTAAATGAGAGAAACATTTGCAGAGATCCAAGGGATCAGTCTGTCTCATCAGAAGGTCCAGGGCTGAATGAGTAGCACTGATCTCCTTCAGTGATGCATCTGTCAGAAACACAAATGTAGGTGGTCAGCTTCTGAGTGTGAGAAAAGAAAAGACAGAACTATGGTCTTGTCTTTGTTGTCTTTGTTTTGGTTTTGTTTGGTTTTCAGTTTGGAGGTGTTTTTGTTTTGGTTTGGTTTGGGTTTTTTTATTATTTTTTTTTTTTTGGCTGTTGTTTTTTTGGGTTTTTT
>VWZS01004124.1:634616-683228 GCA_013397075.1 Rhabdornis inornatus | reverse complement strand
TTGTTTTTTTGGTTTGTTTTTTTTTTTTTTTAATTTTTTTGTTTTTTGCTTTGTTTTGTTTGTTTTCCAATATATGAGGTTAAACTCTAGTTGAAAATTTGCATTCTTTTAGAGGGAGGTGGTCTCAATGTTTTTCAAGAGTGCTAGCAGTTTCTGTCAGTCTCAGAAAGGTATTCCTGCACTTGCTGACAGAATAGTCAACAAAGTGAATTGAATGGTCCTGAGGACTGATTTAGGTATTGCCTACTGTTCAGTGTAATTGATATAATAACTGCATTTGTACAATGGCATTACATTTTCAAAAACTACCGTTTCCTATGCTTCCATTTTTGTAAAATCCTGAAGCAAAGCAAAACTAGAAACACGGAGTCAGTTGCCTGAGCATGTCTTTCCCTTCTTCTTATGAGATCAGAGGAAAATTGTGTCAGGAAAAATATGATGAACTGAACTCTGATAAACAGCCAATAAAATGAGCACTATCTTGCATTTCCCAGCAGTGTAAGTGACCAGAGGTTGCACTTAACACAAAAAATGTGACTAGTTTTTATTCAGATGCTTCATTAACAGTGTCAGTGTGTTGCACATATTGAAAAGGCAATCTCACTCTCTTCCAAGAGGTTTATTTATAGTGAATAACATATTTTTAGTACATATTTTTAGTAGGTAGTAACAGACAAGTTGCATGTGTACTATAGTGCAATACGGATATTTTATAAATGTCAAAAGTTCTTGCTTTTTTACAGCATATGATATGTTAAATTACTTTGAAATATGAGTTATATTTTTTTAGTTGTTTAAAATTTGGGTATAGTCTTTCCATCATGTGCCATACATAGGTGGTGAACTCTAACTTATTTAGGAAAATTATTACTCTTTTTAATCATAAGTATAATTAAGTAATGCTTGATGAAAAAAAATATTAAATTGCATTTGGTTTCTGTGTCAAGGTTATGGTATGAGGGAGCTACAAGGGTGGCTTCTCTGAGATGCTGCCAGAAGCTTCCCTTTGTCCAATGCCACCTGGCTCCAAGAGAGACTTGGTGCTGGCCAGGGTCAAGCCCATCAGGAATGGTGGCTGTGCCTCTGGGATAACATAATTAAGAAGGAAAGAGAAAATTATTATGCAGAAGTAATTGCAGCCAGACAAGAGGGGAGTGAGAGTATGAGAGAACCAGCCCTGCAGACATCCAGGCCAGTGAAGAAGGCCAGGGAGGAGCTGGTCCAGGCTCTGGAGCAGAGGTTCCCCTGCAGCCCATGGTGAAGGCCATGATGAGTTAGGCTCTGCCCTTTATCCCAGGAATGTCCACAGTGGAGAAGTGTCTTGGTTTAGGAATGGTATTCCCAATTCAGTGTTCTAGCTGAAACACCAGACCACAGTGCAGTTCACTCTCCATCATAGGAACTGCAGAGTTTGGAATCACAACCATAGTAATTAAGTATTTTTCATTAAATGAGTAGGTATCTTCTAAACCAAAGGAGCCACTTTCATGCTCCTGTCAGCTCCAAGTTTTGTGCATGAAAATCCACTAGCAATGGATATGGTGGCTCCACTAACATGGAAAAAACACTGGTGCCTGAGTGGGGTAGACTCCAAATGTATGATTTTCTTTTGTTACAATCAGTTGACAGGAATAATTTAAAATTACCCCCTTCCCATGCTTACTTGCAATCTCCTTCCCAATATGAGGACAGCATGATTTTGACAGCCTGTTAGACTTATAGTGCTTGGAAACTAACAGTGTTGAACAACTGACATTGGCTTACTGTGAGATGGAAATAGAGCAGAAGTCAATGAAGATTATACAGTTCGATTGTTCGGTAAATGAAGATCCATGAGAACTGAAAATCATCGAATCTTTATTGGCAGGCTAGTGCTACTTAAAAATGTGACATGAAAAGTGTAAAAAAGCATGGAAAAAGACCTGTGTTATCAAGAACAGGACCAGAGCATAAAGAATTCCACTGATTTAATTAGTGGCCTTGTAAAATATAGATGGCTAATATTAACCTGCACTTTAGGTTTCATTTCCTTTCTTTGCATCATATGAGAGCTGACAGGTCAGTTTTATACACAAGTTGTTCTTGAACATTTAATAAATGCTGTCATAGTTGATTTTCCCCATATTTAAAAGTACCTAGTGTTTCACTATACTAAAGGAAAAATCACATTGAAAGAAAAAATATAATGGGCATTTTTGCAACCTGAAAATTTCCTGGGGGAGTAAAGAAGCTAAAGGGGAAGGGCTAACTGCTTTTTATTTTGAGAAATTATGGAAAAATTTTATGTCATGAACATTTGCTATATAAAAAGCTGTTTTACGTTAACTTACTCTCTGTTTCATTATTGTATAAGGAAATACATATGCTTAATGGGATATGATAAAGAAATGCTCCCAAGTCACTCTTCTAACAGTACCATGAACAAACATTAGAAAAATTAATATTTAGCTCTTCTGAGAATAAGTTTTTCCCTTCAAACTATACATTTAGGCTCAGAAGAGATAAACTGGCATTCTCACGGAGTGAGACTCAGCAAAATTTCTTTGTGTTAACAAAGTTGATGATAATGTACTTAGAAGAAGGAAGCTTACTTGGTCACACTGCTCAAGGGAGAAAGCGTATACATGAGCAAGTTGATATGTGACAGACATCTCTGAAAATCTCTCATAGGCATAATTTAGTGTTTTGTCTTTGCTCCTATCCAGCTTTCCTCTGAAAGCATATTTCAGTTTTACGACGTAAAGTGAGTTGATTTGCTTTTATGAGTTACTAGGGCCTGAGTTTTTAAAATTGAATTAATAACATTTATTAAGTACTCATAAAATTTTAAAAAATGAATTAATATCATGTGATCATGCATAACATTAATATCATGGTTCATTTCAAGGAGGGTGGTATTTTTTTACAAAAACAAACTCAACCTGCAAATACCTGCTTTTTGAGGATATAAATGGCTATATATATAATCACTGTTATTATTGATAGTCATATATACAGTAATGGATGTATCTTAAGGTATACCTTATAATTGCTGAATACTCTCAAGAATACTGAAACTAGCAAAAATTCTATTATTAGAGACCTCACAAGGTACTATCTTTTTAGCTTTTTTTGTCTCATGCTGTGCTTCTACTGTATTTTACATGCCATATAGATTAAACATGATGTTAGTTTAAATTCAACTCTCATAGTCCAGTTTATTTAAACTCATAGGTAAAAAAATGTTGATTTTCTCTCAGAGATAGTCCTCCTGAAATTGTACATGTCTTGACTCAATATTTATGTATTTACCTATCTGAAATATGTTTAAGCCTTTATTTGCTTAACTAAAACTACTTGTATTTTTTTATTAAAAAAAACCCCAACCAAACAAAAAAGCAGCCAGAAGATTTTTAGTAAGTAATAGATATGTTTTTTTTATCCTTTGGTCATTTGTTCAGATAGGTCTTGACTGATAATGACTGAATGTTGTTACAGTGTCAGGGTAGCTAAGTGAATTTGTGTCATTGCATCTGTCAAGGATATGTTCATACTACAAAAATTCTTGTTCATGGCCATATAAACAGAATGTTCTTGTAGCTAAACACCTTGTAAGCATATAAAGTAATTTTTATATGTCCTTAGCCTTTTAGGATTTTTTTTCACTTTGTGAGAATATGAGATGCAGCTTTGAAGGAGATCAACCATTAAGTTTTACTTATCAAAACTGTTAATTTTTACTGTTGTCACTGTTTGCCTCTGCTTCTGTAGGAGCACGAGCAATGCAAAGGTGCTACTGGCCATCTCTATCTGAAGGGCATTGGTGAGTCCTAGCAGAACAACTTGTTTAGTACTGTCCAGTTTCCAGATTTGCCTGTTAGCTATGATTATATGAATAAATAGTATGTTGTCTCTTGAACTCTTGGTATGATTTCTGAAAAGAACAGCAAGTCTGATAGAAGGGCAGATTTAAATGTTAGGAGGGCTGTATCTTAGGAAAACAGTAGAGACCGTCCTACAGATACACAGACTGGCCAAGAGAAATTATGTATAAATATACTTGTTAGGTCTGACTACACCCTGCCAGTATCTGGAAAGATCCTATGTAGTCAACATCGATTATTCTAGAGTAGACATCTGCAGCAGTGTTTTGTAATATGACCGTGCAAAAACTTTTGTTATTACTTTGTGCAACATGTAATACGTCAAAACTTGGTCTCATACTACATCCTCCTTTTTCTTCCCAAATCTCAAACCCCTCTAGAAGAGCTAAGCTCTAGTGACTCTCATGGTAGAATTGTCATACAGCCTTTAAATTGTAATCCCAGAAAAATTTATGGCTCAAAACTGATTGAAAGCCACCACTGTCAAAATAGGTCTGACTGGAAGCATCCAATAAGAATTCTTCCTCCAACTTTCTATTTGTACTGCTGGATATTGAATTTTCTATGTGATAAACTTAGATTATAAAGAATCAACCTTCTTCAACATAAAAAAGACAAAAGATTCATCCGCCTTTCCGCTGTAAGGCCACTCCTGAGAAACAAAGGTTTGATTAATAGATGCTTTATTTAGAACTTAAATGGGGACTTCTTTTCATACCATTAGAGGGGATACCTTTCATAGTTCTTAAATGTTTATTAACAGCAAACCAAGGTATCGATGGAATCATAGTAGACAGAGGTGTGGTTTTCCACATGGCTTGAGATGAGTTCCAAAAATATTTTATGCTGCTTCAGACATCTATCCTTCAGATAAATTTCTCTAAAACATAATATAGAGTTTTACATGGAAATTTCAAACAATGATTTTTATCAGACAGTAAACTGACAACTGGTACAAAGAAGAAAGCTCAGATACACTATGTCTTGCTATGAAAGCTATATGCCTTTCAAAGGTAGTATTACACACAAACCAGTCTTATAATCTAGCAAAAAGGTAGCAAAGACACTTAGGAGGAAAGGGTGTGATTTCTTTGCCAGTAGTAAACAAAAGAAGAAAGTTTTAAGAAGACAGTGTTGGAGTGAGTCTCATAAGACCATTTCACATCAAGTGCACAATGACCAGACATACATCCACAGCTGAAAATTGTTCTGGACCCTGTCATATCTCTCAACATCACCTTCATAATTTTGATTTGTGACCCTAATTTTACTGTTTCTTTTTTTCTATACTCCTTCAAAAAAGAAGTAGAGAATGAGAAACAGTGGTTATTCTAATTGAAAACCCCCAAACATTAAAAAATGTAATATCCAGCTTTCTTGTTATGACATGGGATGAGTTTATAACCTTGTGACTATGATGAAAATTATAGAATAGAATACAGCAAGACATGAAACTGGTCATTACATTCAGGAGAGTAGAGGTTTGAGACATTCTTCAGAAAGCCAATTTCAGTTTCCCTCTGCGAGTGCTGTCTGCTTAGGCAGCTGTGGAATGGCCTGCCATAGGACAGGAGAGTTTCTGCTTCTCAGGAAACTTCCAGAACAAGTAGTCTCTCTTTGCTCCTGGAAACCACATTCTCAGGACATTGACATCCCTTACCCTGGCAGTTGTGTCATTAGTTCAAACTGTAACTTTGGAGGTGGTCTAACAGGTAAGATTTGTCCTTGCAGATTTAACAGCTGAGTAAAGAATTACATATATATGGGCTAATGATGTGTTGAGACTACTGCTTACTGACAGCACACATTATGTCCTTCGGTGGAGTTCACAGGTCTTCGCGTCTACAGCCACATCTCAATTATCAGTGATCTGTAATCTGATCAATGGCCTGTTACCCCATATTTTAACAGTCAACACTGTGATTTTTAATTAAAGTTAGCCATTTGTGTGAAATTATTACTCTGTTCATTATCTTGACAATTTCATTACTGTATCAGGTAAAATAAAACATTTATAGCAAGAAGAAAATATATGAGCTACCGTAAGGTTCAAGGAGGTTCATCACTGCAGTTGGCTGAGGCTGTTATCATTAACATCAATGGAACAGGTCACAGTTCCACATGCCAGTTATCTCCTTTTAAATGAATTATACATGTATTCATTAAAATTCCATAAGTACTATGGGAACATGAACATTACAAGCATTAGTATCGTGCTTGCACGTTTAATATCGTGATATGCCTGTGCAGTGGAGCTTAGAAGGATTTGACTATGAAGGGCTTTGCATGCATGATAATGCATCTAGGAGCTCTGTTGAGTGTTTCACATTCCATATGCAAAAGTTGTTTTTGTGACTTTGGCCTCACACCAGTTGAGAATTCAAGAATTCCACTTCGATCTTTACTTTTTCAAAGTGTATTTCTATGTATTTCTTCTAAATCCCAGGGGGTAAATAAGTGCATGCCCTGAGGAGTAGTCAAAACTTTTGTTCCCATTTTGAACTGGGAACTGGTGGGAGGACAAACAAGAGGGAAGTACAGCAGAGGAGCAGTAGACACATCATGATGACCATCTTGATGAAAAGTTGTCTATATGTAATTGCATGTAACCCACCAAATGAAATTATCATCAGGGTCCTGTGGACTGGAAAGATCATTATTGTTCTGATGCTGAAAGATCAACAGCAGCTAAGCTGTTAAAGATGGTCACAATGAACAGAAGGGAATATTGGCACATGGCCTCTCTGTTACCATTGAATGCCTTGAGGCTGTTTCTGTTATGCACACTGCTCTGATGTCTAACTTCTACATATCTAGACTGCTGACAGAGGCTGTGCTTTGTAGTTCAGCTGTCATTTTTCCTAAGGGTGAAAGGGCAGAAATAGGGCTGGAACTGGGGAGAGAAGGGAAGCAGAGAGACATAGTGGACTAGGTTTACCACCATTAGGAATATTCTGTTCTCTCTGTTGGAGTCTGTAAACCAGAGGCCTCCCCGGATTTTTCAGAAAGAAATCAGAGTGCAGGGATTGAATTAAAACCTTTGGATGGATTAAAGTATATTAAGCCACTCACACATAAAGTAGAGGTGTAAGTTTAAGTTTTAGAATAAGCAAGTAAGTAAGTTTAAATAAGTAAGAATATGTTTTAAGTGCTTTAAAGAGTTAAGGTCTTGGATACCAGTGTAGAAGATCAAGTTCTAATGAAGGCTGGAAAACATAGTCCTAGATACTAGTGTTAAAAACAAATTTCTGTGTAGGCTCCAGGAACATAGTTTTAGATGTAATAAAACTGTAGTAAGAACACTGCTTACATTTTTTAGATGGAACGAGATAGACCACATGCGTACTTCATACGTAACATGGCGTGCTAAGAAACTAGAATTCTAATAGGTTAAGAAGAAATGGTTCAGGTTTATGGTTTTGGCTTATTGAACAATTTGTGTATAAGAATCTATGCACTGGGGAGAGACGCTCTCTCGCTCTCTTGCCTTTATTCTCTCTCCTCACTGCCATCATCATTGCCCAAAGAGGACAGGAGCTGCAGCAGCAACATCGGCCCTCCCGGGGCCTCAACAGGAGCAGCTTCTACTTCTAATTGGGACTTTACTTCTATTTAGGACTCTATGCTGAAAACTTTTAGCATGGACTTTAATGCTTGGGACCCTTTGCCTTTCGAGACTGATGTGCCTTTACAATAAACAACTTTATAGCAACTAATATCTGCTCGGCTCTTTTAAAGAAAACAACCACAACCCAACACTTTCCACTGAAGATTTCACCTTTAATTTTCCAGAGGACATACTAATAATTTCCTTTGCAATTATAATAAGGCAGCAGAGCACAGGTTTATATTTTTCCCCCACTAGAAGCAGATTCAAAATGATTCAGTGAGCAAATTTCTTGGGAATGATGTTTAGTGCTTTTAGGACATTAGGAAGAGGAACACCTGTATTCCAGAACATATTTTCCAGCTAATTTACATTTTAAAGAGGTCCATCATCTCTACACTGAGTTAATTTCATCTCCAACTGTTGTGTTACAAGGATTGGTTATAAGGTTGTTTTGGGAGATCACGCACCTCAACATTCTGACTTTCTGGGTAAGCGTTCTTGTTACCTGGTGGTTCCACAGGAGATAGAGACTACAGACTACACTGGCCATTGATTATATAACAAAGCGTTGTATTATCAGTGCTAATTAGATATGATCAGACCAAAGGTATCCATTCTGAGCTTGTTCCAGCTCTATGTTTCTATATCCAGATTGTGAATCAAAATGTGGAATACTGATATCTGCATCTTCATAGAGTTTTTTGTCTGCAAAGAACAATTTATTAGGTCTAGAGAGTTCTTCAGACTGCATACAGAGCTCTCCCCACTCCTCACACATTTTGTTGATGTTCAAATAGACTTCCTGAATTATGGGATTCTATTCTTTTTCTAACTGAAGTGACAAATTCCAAATAAAGCAAAATTTTGGATGTGTGGGATGTAGCCTATTCTAAGAAACCACATACTTTAACAACTCTTCTCTGCAGTTTTGGCATAAAAACTGCAAAGTGAAAGTGGCAACTGCATGAACTACAGTACACCTAATTATTTCTGCTACTTTCCATTCTCTTGTGATGTTCTGTGATAGCCTTCCTGTTAAAACTCATGCATGTCATAGTAAATACAAGCACTTGACAACTGGGATGCTGTGCCTGCGTGGTTCTGGTTTTGATTGCAATTTTCTCACTGTTGTCTTGTGTTGTGTGCACTATCCATAGGACATTGCTTAAATTTTAATTTACTTTCCTACAAACAAGTATTGACTGATGTTTGAGACTGGCCTTTACCAGGAGGCCATGTATCTTCAGAAACTCTTTTGGGTCTGCCACTCTTTTGCAGGTATTTTAGATATCCTACAGGTTCACAAGTATAAATGCATGCCCTTGTTTAGGAAAGTAAATTAAATTCTCTCTAATTATACGGTCTCTTTATCAGGAGACTTATTCCTGTGAATCTTTTGGGTATGCAGACTAGATCAGTGAAATCCTGAACCTTGATGGGACATCCAAATTCCACTTTTGATCAAGTAACTGTTAGACCTGTAGCAGCACTGCCTGAAATTACAGGGAAGTTCTTCCCTTTCACTCATGCTTCTTAATACAGCATTTCCCTTCAGTGAGACTCAGCATTTCACTTCCATACATTTCTACATTATTTGAGTGAAGAATTACTTTATTGAAGCACAGCTGATGATTTAAATTCACATTTTTTACTTTGGACTTTTTGGACTACATCCACCTTTTGCTTTTCTAAACTACGTATGTTGAAGTTGTTATTCTGTTTGTATCTCAAATCCTACATTTTTCAAAGTTTATAATTATCTGTCTACTGAGTGGTAGGCAACCAGGTGTTTTTTTTTGTTTCAGGGAAAATATCTGAATAAATTATTTGTTTGGGTTTACTGGGTAAGGTTGGTGTGACAGGAGTTTCAGTATTTTTGCCTCTTTCGTAAAGAGTAATAGTTCAAAATCATATAAAAATCTATAAGCAAGAAAACCATGGAAAACAGCAAAGAACAGTGTAACCAGACACCTCCCAAAAGAGTTGGTATTTTCTCTGCTTTGCTCATCCTGATGATGGCATGTGCAAAATGCACAAGGTGTGATTCAATGCTATCCCATCACAGTTTGCAGAAAACAGCACTGGAAAAGTGTACAAGAGAGATACAGGATATATCACCAACAATAAAATAGCTGCCACCAAAGAACCTTTTGTTAGCAGGGGGAAACTTTTGTCATTTGTAGCAGTGACACTAGGAATGCCCATTCCGGCGAAGAAAATCTTGTAAATTATTAATAACTCCACTAATAGGTTTACACAAAGAATACGTCACCAAGATTGTCAGGAAGAAAATAAACAATTCATGAGGGGAATTTTTTTGCAGTGGGAAATTAGATTGTGAAACTCTTCCATTTCTTCCACATGTAATAGGGACTCATAATTTGTAACGATCAAAAGGAAAATATTATAATGGCTTAACAACATCGCAGAAATTTAAATGGGAAAGAAACCAACAAAAAACTCAATCCCAAATATACAAAGAAAATTACAAGACAAAAAAGATTAAAAAACCGGAAGTCAAAACAGATGTGAACTTACTATTAGAAGCCTCTAAATATAATCTACATTTTAGGAATAGGGCAAGCAAAGAAATATAATAAACCTGGTTAGTAGAACATTACATACTGGTGATTTAGCATTCTTATTTTCCTATAACTAAAACACTGGGAGCACAGTAAATGCACAAGCATATATTAAAACCCAATAAATCCTCCGTTTTGCTTCTCCAATGCTAAGTAGTTTTCAGAAAAAAAAAACAACTGTAATGATAAATAATACAACCTTTGTGGGGGAAGAGGTGATGGGAAGAAAAAAAATACAACAAAAAGAAGAAAGCAAACATCTAGACCTTAAACTTTACAGTTCTTTTGTAATTACTTTTTTGTCCTTACCTTCTAGGGACATGCACCAAGTTCTGGAAAAAGCTGCTATCACTCAATTGTACCAGTAGGAAGAAGAAATAAATTAATTTCTCAAGCCTTTCTGAACACTGAAATCTTCTTCCCAAAAGAAATTGTTGAAGAGGTAAATACAGATGGGGAAAATCAGCACCAGAATTTATCCAATCATAATGCAGCTCAGTACTTTCATGTAGTTCCATTCATGCTTGTGCTTTTTGGCTGCATTTTTGCACCTTTACATAGAAACTAGCTAAGGTGAGCTGTTGTTCTTTTCCTCATGATAGTCCTACTGCATAGCCAGTGCTTTCTTGGATTATGGATTATATCCTTCATTCTTTCAGCAAGACAGAAACTGATAGGTTTTGTATTCTTTAATGAGGCAGAGAGTGAATGAGCATGAAGCCTACACAGTACTTACTCATTGACCTTTATCTGTAAACCTTTTGTCATTCTGCAGAAAACACTGCTCTTCTGTGGGATTATGTTGCATTTTTGAGAATATTTAACTTATTTAAGTTCAAATAGGCAATTAATATACTTTTTTTGATACTTCAGTGTGATAAGACATTAACAACAAAAGATCATCAGGATTTACCTTGATATATTAAGTGTCTTGAAAGGGTTTTATGTAGCTGAAGGAAAAAAAAATTAAAATCTACTTCTTGAAATAGTTTCAGAATAATCTTATGAGTTATTACATTATCTTTCCTATATCTTAGGATTTAAGTATAGAAGAAAAAGAAAGCAAGATAAATTATGTCTGAAATGTAAGTCTTTCTTGATGGAAAAATAATGTGGATGAACTTTTTACCAGTAAACCTTTTCCTAAAAGTGAAAGCATGGCTGAAGATTCCTTTTCTTGGCAGTTTCCTATATCCACAATAGTTTAGAACTATTTTTCTAGGCATATATCTTATTTTTCTACAGGATTATAATTTATTTTTTTAAAAATTCAGATCTGAATACAGGTTAGTGGAAATGTAGAAAATTATTTTAATTTTAAAGGATTCACATAAATTTCTGCCTTTAGAATGAAACAATGGTTGTTTTAACACCTTGTAATTGCAGAATTTTAGTAATGTATTATCCACTGTCTTTTGGATTGTATCCTTTCCATTATTGAACATGTAGGATTTTCTTTTTTTCACTGTAGTGAGTAATAGGTGTGTTAGGGGTGCTAAACATTTTTTATGACTGAATTTTCTAAAGCTTTTCTCTGTAAGAGAATGCTAGGGAAACATGCAGTTTTAGCAGTTTTGAAGACATTAATTTACAAAAGATTGTAAAGGATAAAACAGTTGGGATTTTATTTTTTTTTCAAGCAGTTTAACCAGACATATACAGCACCATTATTTTTCAAGGATTGCTTTTGGATTAGACAACTCCAAGTTATGTCTTAACCTTTGCTGTAATCGTCTTGAACATGTAAGTACATAATCATTGTCTGTGTTCAAAAGTCATAACTTATTCCAGTAATGATGATTGGTCTTATCTTGCCTTCTTCATGTTTATCTTTTAAACATCGGTGACAGAAACTGAAAATAATACTTTTGTTTTTTACATACATAGTGGTGATCTGCTTATTAGTGTGTAAATTGGCTTATTTCTATTGGTAATCACAATCTTGTCTTCTGATTTAGGTTATGTAATCCGTAGACACTACAGGTATTCCTCAGGTACAGGAGATGTGATGACAGTAGAGCAAAGTTTGAGAAAATATAAATAATCAAGACATTTGTTAAGACTATTAATGAAATGACATCACTTTTACTACCCAACAGATGAGACCAGTCTACATGAAGAAAGAAGGAATCATAAATGGAAAGTTAGATGCATTTTTTGCAAGCTGTTACATAATGGTTTAAATGTACCTGAAAAAGACAAGCACCCCTGTCACAAAGGCCCAGTTTTCTAATTATCTTTGACAAGCAGAATTCCTGTGAAGGCTTTTATAGTACTTGAAATCTATGTACTCGGTCTATTGTGTCTTTGTAGATACAATGAAACCAAACTTGTTTGACAGGATGCCAACACTGATGGTGTAACTCCACTAACAGCCCACCTGCAAGTGAGCTACCCTCTAGGTGTGGCAGACAAGGCAAACTGTGGCTTTAGGTGAAAAAGCTCAAAACTGTGGGAGACCAAGCGGTCTAGTGAAATATTTCTTTAGAAATAAGAGAGTCTTTCTTTCTTATCATTAAATCTTTCATCCAAGAAGAAATTGATGTGTTAATAACACTATTCTCTTAAATATTTGAGCAATGCTTAAGATATTAATGCTATACTGGTACTGTCCATTTATTACTAAAGAGAGAGAAAGATGGCTAATGACCAGAGAGACAAGACACTACAGTGTGGAGAAGGAATTGCTTAAAGGTAAAACCATAGTGAACTGAGATTAAAGAGGTAAGAGGAGGAGAAGAACATGCCCTAGGAGAAAAGAAGAAAGTGTAGAGCAAAGACGTGATGTAAATTTGAAACAATAAAAGTGAAAGTGGTAATCCTTTTAAAACAGTGAAGTAGAACAGCTTTTTAGAAAATTCTACTGTGCAATTATCTCTTAACTTTTACAACAATGCTTGGTTTATTTCAAACATCCCAGATGGTGCAGCAGTATTCCGTAAAAAAGCTATCAGCTATCTGATGGGGGCGGGTAGAATGTGTGTATGCGTGGTGTTTGATATCAATACAGCCCCTTTGCTCCTAGACAGTGAAGAATCACTGTGTTTATTGGGACGCTGGAAACATACCTAGAGCCAGCAAATTCCTACTCAGGTCAAAATGAAGTAGAATTCTGTTAAAATTATGTTGCATTTTAAGTGCATACTTAGTAAAATCTTATTTAGGATGTGGTAAATGAACCTCTTTTTTTGCTTTATTTTATAACATTTACCTAAATCGTGTTTAGTGCACAAATGAGAGAGATTGTATTTAAAGTAAGCAGTGCCCTCCTTGCCAAGGTGACATATGCCATAATGTTTAGTGCATGATCTTTTTCCATAGCACATATGTTGGGTGCATATGGATACCAGTAACCAGCAAGATGTCATTAGAAATACTTTTGAGGATTTTATCCTAAATATTCATAAATATTCATAACTTTGAACCTAAACCTAGCTGCAGCATTTGGTAATCATCATCATCATCACCATCATCACAATACTAATACTAATAACAACAGCAGTATCAACAGCAACAACTAATACTAATAATCCCTTTTCAAAGTTTCCAAGCCCCAGTTTAATTTTCTTGTCTTAATATTGTATGGCATTATGAAATGGCACTTTTTCATCATGTTTACTCCTGCCATCCTTAATGCATTACCAGGTGTGAGATTAATGAGTAAAGCACATGAGACCTGCCACAGCTAATCACGTTTGTAACCTTTCAGATACACAGCAGAATATTTCTTGCTGTGAAACATCCCTTACCTTTTAATCTCTGCTGAGCATAGTGCTAACTCAACACTGTAAGTTTTCTCTTATCTATTTCAAGTTAAGTCATCAAATTATTATTCCTCTTTCATATTTTTTTATCAAAGAACAGTTTGTATTTCAAGGAAATATTATAGTCAGAGGGTGATAAGCAAAATAGTAAACTTTTCAGGAATTAAAGAGATGTGAGTAGATTAGATAAAGAATCAATAAATATAAAATAAATAATAAATAATAAGAAATAAATTAATAATAAGAAATAATAAGAAATAAAGAAAATATGTAAACAGGTAGTACTTTTGCTATCGTACATCATAATACTTATAGATAAAATATAATTTTTAGAATAAGTTTTAGTTCAGAAGTTTACACTTGATTTTCAAGTTTGTGTGAACTGTCAAAAGATCACTTGAGCATACAATGAGGCTATTCATGTGCTCATATATGTCACTAAATATAGGCAGAAATATGTAAGGCTCGAAAATTTTTTACTTCTAGAGCTGTGTGAAAGATCTCCATGTGAAATAGATGTAAGAGATGTATCTATTTGTTCATATGTATTTTTAATTGCAAATTTTGAAACGTTGGTCTAAATTTTATTAGTAATTCTTAGAGGAATTTTGCATATATACGTTTAAACAGTGCTCAGAATCATAAAATCATAGAATGGTATGGGTTAGAAGGGATTTTAAAATTCATTTAGTTCCAGCTACCTTGCAATGGGCAGGGACACCTTCCACTACACCAGTTGTTCAAGACCATCCAGCCTGGCCTTGAACACTTCCAGGGAGAATCCACAACTTTTGGCAACCTGTTGCA
The DNA here is from genome assembly GCA_013397075.1 of Rhabdornis inornatus. Taxonomy (NCBI): domain Eukaryota; kingdom Metazoa; phylum Chordata; class Aves; order Passeriformes; family Rhabdornithidae; genus Rhabdornis; species Rhabdornis inornatus. The sequence goes on along the minus strand of VWZS01004124.1, from coordinate 668,602 downwards.
GTGCCTCATCACTCTCACGGTAAAGAACTTCTTTATTTTCTAGCCTCTTTCATTTAAAAGCCATTCCCTCTTTTCCTATCACTACATGCCTTCGTAAAACATCGCTCTCCAGACTGCTTGTAGCTCTCCTGTAGGTACCAGAAGGCTGATATAGTCTCCCTAGAGCATTCTCTTTTCCAGGAAAACAGTCCTAACTCTCTTAGTCCACCTTCCTAGGAAAGGTGCTCCAGTCCTCTGATCATCTTTATGAGCCTCCTCTGGATGTTTTTTAGCAGGTCTATGTCCTTTTTATGTTGGGGGCTGTAAAGCCGGATGCATCACTCCATGTGGGGTCTCACGAGAGCAGAGCAGAGGAGGAAGAATCACCTCCCTTGACCTGCTGGTTACACTTCCTTTGATGCAGCTCAGGGTACATTTGGCTTTCTGGCCTGGAAGTGCACACTGTTGGGTCATGGAGAGCTTCTGGCCAACCAGCATCCCCAAGCCCTTTTCCTCAGGGCTGCTCTCAATCAGTTCTCTACAATGTGCACTTGCAGCCCAAGACATATGCAAGTGCCCTGGGTCAGGGCAATCCTAAGAACAAACACAGCCCTTACTAAATTCCATAAGGTTCACATAGGCCCACCTCTCAAGCCTGCCAGGGTCTCTCTGGATGGCATCACTTCCACCTAGCATGTCAACTGCACCACGCAGCTTGGTGGTGTTGGCAAACTTACAAAAGGTGCACTCTATCCTACCATGTATCTCACCATGGACTTGTGTACCTCCAGGTTCTTCAGATGCTCTTGCACCTGATCTTTTCCTCCACTGGGTGGTAGGTAAGCCAGCAGTAATAAGTGAGTTTCTTGTTACTTATTTGCTGTTACAGGAAGAACTCACTCAAAGAATGCAAATCAAGCCATTACTTCTTTACTTTGTCTGGCCCTGACATTACTAAGAAAAGGCCTTTTCCTTGACCTTGCAATGCAGGATCCAACATCTTGCCTCAGCTTGCTTTGGTTGAATCTGATTTTAGCTTCTTTTGGCTATGATAACTATTGTCTTACAGTCATATCGTTGACACCTAAATTATTTTTACTTCTTGTTTATCTTTGCACAGTTGTATAGTGCAATGTCTCATGCTAGTCAATAGATAATAATACTAAAGAGAATGAAGATGTGGTGTAGAAGCAGAGAGGCCTGGTACTACAGGCAGCAGCCCTAGGCAGTGAGCACTAACCTTGATATTCAATTGATATAACTGATGAGTTATAACAGTGAAAGGCAGGGTTCTGACTGAACTAGGACCTGCTTAGAAAGACAAACACTGTCTGGAACTAGGAGCTTTTATCTCAGGGGCAACACAACATGAAGACTCAACCTAAACAGGCTCCCACTGGGTGAGAAGGCCCATAACAACAATTAAACAATAGGATAGAAGATTTTCCCTAATAAATCAGGCATGCAACTGTGACCAGAATGGCAACTGCCTAGAATCTAGTATAAACCCACTCCTTATGCACAAAAGATGTGCCTACAATAGCAAAAACATTTTTGACTACCAAAATTAATTCCATGTACTGAATATATATTTTATATCCATGTACAGATTAAAAAAAAATATTTAAAATAGGAAAATCCATATAAATAAAAATCACTAAAAGTATTCTAAATATAATGGCAAATACTATGTGTCATCGACTACAGATACTTTTTTAATATTTAAAACCTTTCTTTAGTTTTGGAAATCTAGATTTTAACATGATCTGTCTAGAAACTTTCGGTCAGCACTACTGATGCAATACACCGTACACCCTTAATGCTAAACCTATAATTTTATTCAGACTTGTAAATCTAATTTCACAGAAATTTCTTATATACAAAGACAACAAGAAAAAAAAACCCAAAGCCAATGAAAGTAGAAGTAGTTCTCATTTTTGCAAAATGCATTAAATATTCTGGAACAGAAGGATAACATTTTTTTTAAATTACTATTACCTGTATTTTGGTTTTATTCAAATCAATTACTTTTCAAAAGCGTGACTAAGAAAACCTGGCTTTAATTAAACAAATAGCACAAGATACATTTTATGAACTTAATTCTATCATATTTTAGTGCAATATTTTAGTGCAATAGCATTTAAAACCACCTTTGTTCCTCTAAATGCTACCACTAATATCAGTACCTTAAAAAGCATACATACTTATCTTTACAGATATGTGTGTTTCCAACATTTTTTTATATTATTGATCCAATGATACAAGCCATTAAAAAAAATTTACATTAATCTTATTCAAATCTCTATCTCATCTTGATTTTTTTTTACTGTTGTATTCGTGTTTAAAATTTACTGTTCACATACCTTTGATAAGTTGATATCTGGTTCCTCTATCCTTATCTATTACATTTTATAAAGACCCCACAGACTAAACATTTGATAATATCTAAAGCCATTAAGTACTCAACAAATTTTTCATTATTACCATTCCCTATTTGCCTCAGTTTCTAAGTCTGAGTAGGACCTGAAACTTGTCTCATCTCATCAAAGCTGAGAGGCTTCAGAGTTGTATTATATATAAGTCCTATCAAGATTCACGAACTACACATTCCTTCATCTGCTTCCCCTGAGGGACCCCATGCATCTGATCATACCTACCAGATGGCATGGTGTTTATGAAACAAAGCAAACACAACTGCTTCCAGTAAAAACACAGATAGGAAAAAACGAATGCTGCATTCTTCCCTCAGCTTACCAGCTCGCAAGTCAGAATTCTTACAGAGTGTGGAAAAACTGGATTCAGTGCCCTTCACAGCCACTCTTCTATCTTCTGTGTCTTAACATCAAGATATAGACGAATCTCCAATGTGATAAAGCATTTATATAGCACTGTCAAAAAAAGAGGCAAAATGAGAATAGCTTTTAAGTTATTGTAAAGCACTTGCCTGGCATGCAGGAGAATTAATTCTTTTCTTGCTTGAAAAATTATCACTATTAAGCACTTAGTCTGTGGAACATATACCCCACTAGATGTCATGCTTCATCATAGTGACTCCAGGAATTCCATGAGACAGTTACTTACTGATTATTTCTTGTTTATTTAATTTTTTTTCAATTACTTTGATTCATTTCAATTGCATTAGATGAGTAATGATGTTACTTCTTTTTAGTGGTATTACCTCCTTCTAAAGCATCCTAGAAGGACCTGTCTTGTCACATAAACGTCCTAAGGATCTTTATGTTACTCATTTATTATTGAAATACATTGGAATTTAGGAGTTGAAATATAAGTGAGAATCTAAACGCACTTGAATTTGGAAACATTCACAAAGATATATACTGAAATACATAGTCTGCACCTATAATTTGTAAAATATTTCACCCCATTTGGACTACCATTAACACTTTGTGCTGGTTTTGGCTGGGATAGAGTTAATTTTCTTTGTGTGTGCAGTGACTAGTATGGGACAGTGTTTTGGATTAATGCTGGACATGGTGTTGATAATATAGAGATGTTTTTGTTGTTGCTGAGCAGGACTTACACAGAACCAAGGCCTTTTCTGCTTTTCACACTCCTGCACTGGTGAGGAGCCTGGAGGTGCAAGAGAGGCTGGGAGGACACACAGCTGAGACAGGTTATCCAAACTGACCAAAGGGACTGTGTGACATCATGCTCATTATATAAAGTGGGAGGAAGGAGGCGAAAGAGGGAAACAGTATGATAGTGCTTGTGTTCCTGAGTAACTGTAGTGTGTGATGGGGCACTCATTTTCTGATGATGGCTGAACACCTGTCTGCTCATGGGAAGCAGTGAATGAACTTTCTTTTGCTCTGTTTGACTGCGTGGCTTTTGTGTTCCCTGAGAAACTCTCTTTATCTCAAGACATAAGTTTTCTAGCTTTTATGCTTCCAATTGTCTGCCTGATTCAACTGGTGGGGGAGTGAATGTCTGCATGGTTCTTGGTTGCTGGCTGGGGTTAAACCACAGCCCACTTTGAAAAGTGATATTTTTAGATCTTAGAATGATTTAGTGTGAAGAAGACCTAATAGATCAGTGAGTCCAAATGTTAATCAAGTTCACCAGTAAACTACATCCCTAAGTGCCATATTTACATGTCTTTTAAATACTTCCAGGGATGGTGACTTGACCATTTACCTGAGCAGCCTGTGCCAATGCTGCTTCTGTGAAGCAACTTTTCCTACCATCAATGATAAATTATGGAAAGGGGCTTGGTGAGCAGTTTCAGCAAGTCCCTCAAGTATCCTTGGGTGGATCTCATCCAGCCCCATAAACTTGTGTCCACCTAAGCTGCGTAGCAGATAGCTGATCATTCTTCCTTAAGGGACTTCATTCTCCTCCCAATCCCTGTCTTTAGCTCAGGGGGCTGGGTACTTACACAACAATTGTTCTTACTATTAAAGTCTGATGCAAAGAAGGTATTAAGCATCTCTGTTTTCCTCAGCTCTTGTTACTAAAAATAAGATTCAGTGAGTGGAACAGGGAACTATATTAACTAATCAGAAGAAAATCAGGAGGAAAAGAAGAAGCTGAAAGTATCCAAAGTCAGTCAGGTACAAAATTTCTTAATCAGACTTTTTGCTTTGAGAGTTTTGTTATTAGCACAGGGTTAAAAACACACAGAAGTTGTAACATCCAGTTTTCCCATACTTGTCTCACTGGGGGATGAAAGCCACCTGTCTTCTCCCAGGTTAAGAGTGGAAATTAGCTATATCATCATGTCTTGTTCAATATAAGCAAATATTACATTCCTACTGTCAGTTTATAGCTAAGAATGCAACATTTCAATGTGTGACTAAGCCATCAAACCTGCAGTTTCAAGTACAGTGCTATATATTTCTTTGCACTTTCTCTTGCCTACTGAGTCCTCCAAAACCAGCTCATTAGCTTCAGCCCCAATTATGTCCCATCAAAGTCAAATTTCCCTGAAGTTCTATCCTACATTTCTCTAAGATCTACTGTCTCGTTCATCTCTGCCTTTTGTCCTCACCTGGAGAGCGGGTCCTGGTGCTCCCTCTGGTGCTGTGTAACATGATCCACTGCAGTAGCAGTGCTGTGGGATGAAATAATATTGTTAGCCCTGGAACAATGAAGCAGGTCAGCGTTGCAGACTCAGGGTTTCCATTGACTGTTTCCTATAGAGAAGGAAATATAATTATCATCTAACTAGATTGTATGCAAGATGAAGAGGTATCAACAAGATGACAAGCCTCATCATAGAATATGGATTATCCTGGTGACTAGTAAAAATCTGCTTATTTGCTACAAACTAGATGGAGCCATGTTTAGATAACAATCCCCACTATATTTTCAGAATGTATTTTCTTCCTCTAGATGCTAGAAATAAAGGGTCAATTGTTGCATTGTGTTGTTTTATCTTTGTTTTTTCCTATGTTAAATGGCTTATCCCTCTGTTGAAACCCCCCATTTGTTTCAGTTGTGGTTGCCCCATTCCCCGCCTTCCCCCTATCAATCAGTCCTATCCCCTCCCAGGTTTCCAGATTGTTCCCCGTAAGTTACCCTTATCCACTCCCCTGCGGTTGTCAATCCCCCTTGGCCTCTCCCAAAGTTCTAGCAGGTTCCATGTCAGTTTTCCCCTTGTCGGTCTCCCATGTGTTATTATTGTACAGTCCCCGCCTATGTTTTCTCCTATTGGTTGTAAAGTTACTGTGTCCTGCCTTGTGTTACACCCCTAAGCTGTATGGATTGGTTCACTGGATGTACCCGCCCACGGGGGNTTGGTTGCTGTAATGTACCCTCCCCTGGGGGAGGTCCCGTATTTAAGTTGCTGCAAGTCTTTTCTCTGTGCCTTTTGTGGTATCCTCCCCTCCCCTTCGGTTACCTGCTGTTCCCCCCGTCCCTCCAATAAACCTATCCTGGACCCACAAAAGGACTCCCCCTGATCCTTTATTCTTCCCCGGACGCGCTGTCAGCCAAGAGGGCTCTCAGCCCTAGCCGCACTCCTGGTTCTCTGCCATCCGGGAGGCGGCCCACTCTCGGCGCCGGTCTCGCCTGGAGAGCTAGCTGGGCGAACCGAGCTTGGGTGGAAAAGGCGAGCCGCGTCACAAAAGGACTGCCTCTCATCTTTCACCTCTCCTCGGATGTGCCGCTGCCTATTCGGGAGGGCGTTAGCCTTAGCTGTACTCCTGATTCCCAGGATTTGGGAGACAGCCCACTCGTGACATGGTCTCACCCTGGGAGTTAGCCAGGTGGGCCAGTGCGTGAGTGGCCGAGGGGAGCCGCGTCAGTCAATAGCACCAGTGTCAAAAAGGTTTGTCTGTGATTGTCTAGTATGCAGCCTTTGATTTAGTAATGTAAGCATGATCTCAGATCACTTATAGACCGAAACATTTTTTGTGAAGAATACATCTCCTGAAAGCCTTGGTGGAAGCTCAGTAGGTGTAAATTAGCACTTCCCATGTCTTGGTAGCCACAAGCTCTTGCAGCTCTTCACACATCAGCTGGTGGAAGTGTAGACTCTTGTGGAGTTAATAGGCAGCTCAGCAGGGTTTTGGAGGAGCTAGGGTAACATATTGGAAGATAGATTTATAAACAGGGTAAGATGTATTGTTGATTCATGCCAAGTCACATGATACATGGGAAGTATGAGCTAGTCTGAGATGCTTGGGAAGAGAAGATTCTACACTTTTGTATGGGACAATAGCAGGCATATGGGCAGTTATTGCAAGCCCTAAAGTCATACAAAAAATCTTTAGCAAAGATTTTAAATCCAGGTTGAAGTCCTGATGCATACCATCACCTCTCTTTGTTTCTTTTTTCTTTTTTATTTAAATGTGGATATTTCAGAAAGGTTATTCTGTTCTGCATTAATCAAGCAGCATGTTTCAGCAAGTCTTGTAGGATTCTCATGAAGGGTGAGGTTACAGAGATTATCAGTATTTCCTACACCTTATCTGCAAAGCAAGTTTTAATAGTAGGAGATTCACAGCTTGAAGTCAGCTACGGTTGATTTCGGTGGGAATTGCTCAGCCCCCTGCTTCTCCATTTCAGTGGGGAACAGCATGGGCTAACTGCATAAAATATGAATTCTCTGTCAGCTTCTAAATGGGTGACTCGTAAGAATGGAGTCAAAGCATTTCTTTGAACTTCTGCAAGTGTGTACTCTTGCTCTTTTTTCCTTCCCCCCCATTTCCTTTTAATTTGCCAACATTTTCCCCTTATTTTTTTTTCTAATTAAATTGGCTGTAGTTCAGGAGAAAAACATCCCAGTCCATATGTTACTGTGTTCATAGGAGGCAAGTGTGGTAAAAATATAGCAACCTTTTCTATGTTTTTTCAGTAGTCTGTAATAAAACTGTGTTTATTAGTTATGTGATGAAACCAAAATGTCATTTTTACTTTGTTTCAAAGAAAGCTAAAACCTAGTGTCTAGAATACCCAATTAGACTTCTTAAACAAGTAAAATAATTTTTAAAATAAGATTTTCAAGGTTTTTTCCTCTGTCTTTCACAAATGAGGCCACACGCTTGAATTTCATTTAGAGAGTCAATGACCTGTGAATAGATTGATGTCTGTTTTACTTCCATTCCCCACTGCATATGTGGTTAGCTATATGTTACTTTTCCAATAGATACAGATTATCTGGGAGGAAATGTATCGCCAACATTATTATTTTTCTACCATGACTGGGAGAATTGTGTGACATCTTAAAACTGGAGTGAAGAGTGCTTTAGATTTCCACAGCCAGAGTTCTGTGAGGTAGATCCCAACAGTGCGCCAGGAGGATGTCTTTATTGTACCCTCACTCCAATGTAGTAGCAAATTCCCGTGGATTTGTGGGAAGATTATTTGTGCAGGTATTTCCCCCTATGGAGAGGCTACATCTTGTAAGCCAAGCACTTCAGTGTTTCACAGAAGTCTTCCCAGAACTTGTCTTCACATTTTTAAAATCTGACCTAGCTTCACGCCTTTCATATCCATACTTCAGTGACTTTTTTATATTGTGATTCCTAATGCTGACACCCAGGCAAATTTGGCTGCATATATTTCTGCATATGGATGGGCAAAGGACTACATCCCAGATCTACTTTGATTTATGCAGTATTTTCATTACTAAAGAGCATAGGAAATCCCATAAATACCTAAACTTACTGTTCTGGTCTGTAGCCGTTCTCTTACAATGGCCAAGATTTAGGAAAATGGGGATCTTTATAGTGTTACTTTCCCAGACATACCTTCAAAATGCTTCCAATATGAATCGGCTTTTTTAAATTATTATTTTATTTTCTGGAGGATGACTTCATGTAAAGCAGCTCTGCAGAAAAGGACCTGGGAGTACTGGTGGGCAACGTCTGCAGTGTGTCCTTGTGGCCAAGAAAGTCAATTATATCCTGGGCTGCATTGAAGAGCAATGAGGAAGAGAGGAAGAGCATTGCCAGCAGGAAAGGAAGGAAATGATCCTGTCCCAGTGAGGCACATCTGGAGTGCCGTGTCCTCCTCTCTGGGCTCCTCAGGACAGCAAAGATATGGAGCTCCTGGAGCAGGTTGATGACTAAAGGGCTGGAGCATCTCTCTTACAAAGAAAGGCTGAAGCATTTGGGCCTGTTTTGCCTTGAAAATATAAGACAAAGAGGAGACCTCATCAGTGTATACAAGTATCAGAAGGGATGATGTCAGGAAAATGGTTCCAGGTTCTGCTCGGTGGTGCACAAGAGGCAATGGGCAGAAACTGATGTACAGGAAGTTCCACCTGAACGGGAAGAAGAACTTTACATTGTGGGTAGCTGGGAACAGGTTGCCCAGAGAGGATGTGGAGTCTCCTTCCCTGGAGATATTTAAGAACCATGTGGACACAACCCTGTGCTATGTGCTTTAGGACGACCCTGAGTGAACAGTGAAGTTGACTGGATGAGTCACTGTGGTCTCTTTCCCATTCTATGATTCTGTGACTAGAACATTTTTACCTTTAACAAACCTTGATGAACCTGTTTTGCAAGTTTTCTATTAATTTATCTGCTTTATTTTTAGAACTCATATACATTTGGATTCTGTACTGTCTTATGGTACCATTTTTAATGGTTTAATTTTGGAAAGCTGCTTCTCTTCAATGCCTACTTATTGAGAAGATAAATAAAGGAAACCTGAATTTCACATAGCAGTCAAGATCTCAATTCACCATGTGTTTAAGCAGGAGCGTATTGAAATGTTGCATTTTGCTTTCTACTTCCTTATTTTAATAGTTCATATGATCTTGTTTACCTTTTTTTGATACTTATTTAAACCCTACTGATGTTCCGTAGCACCATTCAAAGAATTTCAAGTAACTTCTTAAGTGGTAGCTGACTTAGAGATTCTAAAATAATAAATGCAATTTATAATTAAAATGAATGTAAATGTCTATTTTCTTCTGGCCATAAATAAAGGTAATGCTAGTATTTTGGTTACAGATTACTTCATTTTAGTTTACATATTTTATAATATTGATTAAGTTGGAACTGATAGTCAACTAATATCATATTTTTGTATAATGTTGGCTGAAATCTTTCTTGCTCAATTTTTCCGGAGAACCTTGGATGTAAATCTCTCCCTAAGAAATCTATGATTCCTATATTGCTTTGAAAGCTATAAATAGCTCATTACATTTCCAGATTAAATTTGTCATCTGTTGCCAAAATGGAAGCAAGTGGTATAAATCAACTAACAATTACATGTGCAGAACTTCTAATGTATTTCAAGTGTTAATTGTTCATATGTTTTATTCTTTTTTTTATATATTCATGTGGATTTTTACTCCGGTGCTCTGGGCACCATTTGTTGGGTTGTGACTGCTTTCTTTAAAGAGCTGAGCAGCTAATAGTTGCTACAAAGTAGTTTATTGCACAGGCAAATCAGTCTCGAAAAGGCAAAGAGTCACAAGCATTAAAGTCCATGCTAAGTTTTGGTTTAGAGTCCCAAACAGAAGCAGAAGCTGCTGCCAAAGGTCCCGGCAGGGCCGATGTTGCTGCAGCAGCTCCTGTCTTCTTTGGGTGATGATGATGGCGGCGAGACAGCAGGAACAAAAGCAAAAAGCAAAGCAAAGCAAAAAGCAAAGCTCTCCCCAATGCATCAATTCTTACATACAACTTCCCAACAAGCTAAAACACAAACTCAGACCCTACTTCTTAACCTATTAGAATTCTAGTTTCCTAGCACGCCAGGTTATGTATAAACTATGCATATGGTCTATCATGTTCTATGTGAAAAATGTAAGCGAAGTTCTTACTATAGTTTTATTACGTCTAAAACTGTGTTCCTAGAGCCTCCACAGAAACACTAGTATTTAGAACTGTTTTTCAACCTTCACTAGAAGTCACTGATCTCTCACTGAGGAACTCAGAGAGGCCTCTGTTTTCAGACTCCAAAATCTCTCAACCTGCAAATATTTGTCTTTGTCCCTATGTCTTGAAATTGAGTCTGTTTTTGAATTCACACGTTTCAGTCCACATTTAACAACTCCCTATATTAATATGTTCAGCATTTTTAATCTACTTCACATAGATAAATTCTGTATTCTCCACTTGTTTGAGTGCTCAGTGTAGAGTTGTATTAAAATTTGTTGAAGAAAAATCTGAATGAAAGAGGATGGATCTTTATACAACAACTGTACTATCTCTGAAATGGAGAAAAGAAACCAAACTGGAAATACATTATTTTTCTATATCTTCCTTTGCTAACTACTTAGTCCAGATTATGTGGCAAGGTATAGTTCATATGCTTCCTTTTGCGACTCTAATTCTTCTTTAAAAAGTTAGAATTTAGCCTGTTGAAACTGCCAGAAGGTACATCCAGGTAAAGGGATGTTTATTAATGACATGATTGTGTGGCGGCCTAGATATTTTATTTTGACTAAGTATCACACTGCCTGTGAAATTCAATTGTTGTCCTGTTGAAATTAACCTCTAATTGTGCAGGCTATTATACATCTTGTTTTCACATGGTCTCCATACAGATGAATGGTCCATTATAGACTGCACTTCAGATGAAATGAACAACTATGAATTTTGGCAACCTTAGATTCCCATAGCAATCTTCATATGGCTTAACTGTGTTGGTTTCAAGATGCTTAATCCCAAATTGAAAACTTTTAAAAAATAATAACTGTTATGAGGATGGGAAATTTATAGTAAATACAAACAAAAATCTAAAGACTCATTCTCTTAATAATTCACCTAAGAGTTACTTGTGATTAAAGATTTTGATATTTTTTTCCTGCATCATTAGTGCTTTGTGTGTGTGTGTATGTCTGTGTGTCTGTGTGTGTTAGGACCTCAATAATTGTTAGTAGCAATACGAAATAGAATCTTGACAACACTTAACAGAGCACAAACAGCAAGATTAATAGATCTAGACTCACACAAGAAATTCAATTCCTGAAAACCACAGCCTTGTATTGTAAGACAATTTAAAATAACAAATGAATACGCAGTGTTTGGGAAAAAAAATCTGCAAATAGAATGGCAAAGGATTATTGTCCTGAGGAGTAGCAGTGTGCAGCTTCACAACTTTTTTCTATTTTACCACCTTCAATCACTTCCAAGGGACTACTTTCTGCATTCAATTGCTCCAGAACTCTGTGGGGCAACAATATGATTTCCTTCAGCACGTCCCTGTTGTTTTGGGTATGGGTGCTCTGAAGGGAAGGCACGCATCAGGCTCTGAGCAAAACCCAGGAAGAGGGAGTGCCTGATGTATCAGCAAGAGCCGGCTGTATGCTGACTGACCTTCAAGCAGAAACCTGTTCCAGTATTGTACATTTGTTTAACCTTCACAAGCATCCAAAAGAGCACTCATTTTTATCTGATTGGAAACATAAGATACTTTGTTTCAAGAAGATACTACCTCCTTTACCTGAAATATATCTTTCCATTCTTGAATATAGAAGTCAAGGAAACAGTAAATATCAAGGACAAAGGATACAAATCAGAACAGTTTCAGATAAGAGGTAAGCTGTTACAAAGACAAATGTAAAGTAATTTCTATAGTTAGGGAAATTTATAGAAAAAAGAGTTGATCCTTGAAGATTAAACAACATAGAGTTGCTAAATTTTAGGCCTTGCTAGAGCATTATCTACTAAATTTGAAGGTAAGACCTTAAGAAACCAGTCATATGCATATTTACATATGCAGAGGTACACATGCAGACATGCCTTTTTCAGTGTAGTATGCATGCTTTCTGTCAAGAAAGTAAAACGAAGGATCATTTTAAGGACATTTCAGGACTGAGTTAGTCATGGTCTTGATGCAGCTCAGTCTAGTGATGGTCTTGATGCATCACAGTCAAAGACAGAGGCATTTTTCTGTCTGTTTTGACTAAATGTTACCTTTATTAGTTGTATTTTTGGCACTATGTGAGCAAATCACTCTGCAATTAGTGCTCCTTTTTCAGCAAGCCATGCCCAGTCATAAAGACGTGTCATGTTAGATAATGAAATATTTGCAACTTACAGTCTGTAATACCAGTGCAACTTTGCATTGTTTACCATGCCAGGGGAAAAAAAATAAGGCTGATAAAACCCAAAACACATCTGCTTTGGGCTGTGTGAGTAACTTGACACTTAATGGGAAAAGGATTAGAGATTAGCATTTATTAAGTTATTCTTCTTTAGTACTTTATGTATGAGTGATACCCAGCTCCCAGCATACTCCTTGGGAACATGATGAAAATAGTTTGGATAGGCTACTACAAAATAAAATACTTCCAACAGTTACTCTTCCTAAAGTCATGTTTCATATAATTAAGCAAATAGAATTCCTATATTCCTAACCTGTTTCTGGTGAAAATAAGCATCAGCAGCTTGTTTTGCGCTATTCACATTACTGTACTGTCTTTAAGATCTGTTCATAGACCATAGATATGGGACAGCAAAAACACCTAACCTGTCTAAAAAACTCCTGGGATGATCTGCAGTGTGTCCCTTTCAACTCAGCATATTCCACAATTCTATATTAGCAGGGCAGCAATGTGCTTTCATATTTTGATCAAAGCCATGAGTTTTGACCAAAATTATTCTCCTCAGGGATAAATATTGACATTAACATTGTTTAATATTTTCTTCTATATTCTGGACCTTGGGAAAGAATGCACCCTTTGCAAGTCTGTGGGTGGAACCAAATTACTGCCTTAGAGAGGGAAGTTAACATGAAGGAGGAATTGTATCATCAAGAGTTGCTTAGGGAGTTCAGAAAAGTCCTGCACTTGGAGGAGAATGACCCCATGAAATTGTCCAGGCTGAGCAACATCTCTGCAAAGACAGAACCTGGGTGTTGTGTGAGCAACAAATTGAACATGGATCAACAGTGTCTTTGTGATGGTGAATCCTAACCAGCTACAGGATCAAAAGTATTGGTAGCAGTTGAAGGAAACTATTAGTCCCCTGTATGACTGTGCATGCAAAAGAAGACTATGGTCACAACTTGTAAATGGTCACAACTTGTAACAGAGAAATTTTCTAAGAAGAAAAAAATTTCATGAGACTGTTTCAACACAAGAACTGAGATGCTGTGAAATCTTGATACAGATTTTCCTAGTTTGTCTGAATTTTTGAAACCAGCACTCCATTGAGCAGGTTGTCATACTTACAACCCCAGAAGTTCCTTCCAATCAATTTTTTTGATGGTTGTGATGATTTTTTCCTTAGATCTGGGATACATTTTGTTCTTAGATCTGAAATTTTTGCATTTAACAGAAGTCATCAGGTTTGCTAGAAGATTCCTGAGTAATTTTTCATTGCTGGTAATACATAGGAGGTCATCCTGTAAGTGCTTATCTGCTCTGGCCTAAATTTTTAAAACTGTGTCAAGGGCAATGAATAAATGAGACCTACCAGAGTCCACCATTATGGTGTGGAAAAAAAAAGGTGTAGAAATAATCAGTTGGTTGCTCATTTTCTTACAATGGAAATTAAAAAATAAAGCCAGGAGAAGACATTGCTCTGATTGCATACACTACATTAAAAATTATGTGCAAAAGGTACGTGAGTTAAGGCACTAGGGGAATCATGTGCCCAAACAACATATCTAAAATTAGAACAAATTATTCCAAATCTTCATTTCCAGATAGAAGATCATATGAAAAGACAGTCATGAATGAAATAAAATGATTATTTGCATGTAAGCAGTGTATTCTCTTCAAAGGAACAGTTGCCAGTTAATTAGAGGTTGTGAACTCTTTTTATACATCATGGAATGATTCATGAGGGCATTAAGGGAAGATTTCATAGTTAGGGGCAGACACTGAGATTCTCAGTCCTTTCCTTTTGTTTCTCTCAAGATACACCTCTGTATTCCATCAGAAAATCTAGTGAACAAATGCCAAATATACAGCTTCACAGTTAGAATATGATGTATTTGTATTTAACTTTTGAATATTATATAAATTGAATTTAATTCTGCCATTGAAACCAGCTCTACAGGTCTGCAGCATTAAGTAGAGGAACTGGATTTAGTTTCCTATTGTTTTTATACCATTCTCTGAGTCTTTCCAAGTACAGCAACAACAAAAAATGATAGCCTGAAGCTATTCCACAACAAACTGTGATCTTGTCAGATCTTATCAGCTCAGACAAGTTGGTTCTGGTCTGTAGGTGGGGTGACTGCAGCAGGGAAAAATGAACTTAAGGAATGCTTCTGTCTTTCGAGTTTCAGCCAGGTACTGCTACAGCAAATGGTTTCAATCTTTACTGCATGTTTTCCAGCTGATTTTTTTCCTGGTTTAAGTTGTGCCTGCGTTTCCTGAGTTTGAGAACACTGACTTCCAGCTTTCTCTGTGGGTGAGAAGGCAGAAAGATGGGATTCAAACTCTGCTTTTCTGATACATCTAGTGAATATTTTAGTTTTATATGGTTTTATGGCTGCATACCATTCCCTTGGAAATAATTTTGCAAAATGCCTTTTCCTAATCTTTAGAAAGAACTTTTGGGTGGCAATGATGGACATGAAAATAAAAAGAAGACTAGATGACAGAAAATTCTATGTGGAGAAGCACAGACAGAGTAAAAAACCAAAATATATGAAGAAATATATCAATATCCTGTTAATCTGAATTCTTGCTTAAAATTCATAAAAAGGAGGGTTAACTCTTTGTGCATTCCTGGCTTCATTACACACATGCTTTGATGTGCAGTGAAGGACCTACCATAACAGGATAGGCTGGGATTTGAAATAGAAAGAATGACACCTGGTTGATAATGTAGGAGGAAAGAAAAGGAAAAAAACAACATACACACAAATGATAGAAAGAAAAACAAGAAAATAAAGTGATAGGAGAAAAATAAAGATTAATTAAAGTGAATTAAAAGACAAAAGAAAGAAGAAAATATTTGAAAAAGAATGAAACAAGGCAACCCACTCTTGTACTAGATGTAACCCTAGTGTTAAGACCCATAGCCCACATGTAATCATGTACAAATGCCTAATCTCAAATATCTTAACCTTGAAGCAAATCCCAGCTGAAGAGTTTAAAAACATCAACAATATGAATATGTTTTATGTAGCTGGTGTCTTCAAAGTTTATCTGCTTCCAAAGATTTCCCTTCTTTTAGTTTTCCTCATGACTCCCATTTCTTCCATAAAAATAAAAAAGCCACCTAGTAATTAGACCAAAGGTACATGTAGCACACCTCTTTCCTTTGGTAACACTCAGAAGCTGATAATTAGAGGCCAGCATAAAAACTCTTGATTTGGAAATATTTATTGAAAACCAAAATAATATGTCACCATTGTACAGAATAGAGGACTAGAGTTTTTTTTCTGTTCTCATTCTCTTGATGAGACCTGGGACCCTTTATTTTCTGGGGCATCTGAACTCTCCATTGTGTAGCTCAGAAAGAAAAGTCTGTTTCTTCAGCATCTCTCTTTAATAATTTCCATAATTCTGAGGCAATGTGCTTTCTGTGAAAAGGTGTGGAGACAGAAGCAATTTTTGTTATAGGACTAGTTCTTTTCAATATTGAAGTCTGCAGTTTTGTGTGGCCTTTACTGTATGGAAGATGTTCAGAATTCATCTGTGTGAGGATGAAACATAATATGCCACTTTCAGAATACATATAAGTCAAAAGAACATGCATGTTTGTGTTTCATTTACTAACTGGACCCTGAATAAAATTCTCAGATTCATTATAGTAAAGAATAAAGATAAAGGAAAAGAGAGAGAAAGGGAAAGAATCACAGATTATGCTAAATTGAAAGGAACCCACCAGGATTATCCAGTTCAGCTCCTGGCCCATCACACCACCATCCCCAAGAGTCACGCCATGTGTCTGAGAGCATTGCCCAAACCCTTGAACTCTTCTGGCTGGTGCTGTAACCGTTTCCTTGGGGAGTCTGTTCAGTGCCCAGTCAACCTCTGATTGAAGAACATTTTCCTGATATACAACCTTAACCTCCCTGGCACAACTCCAGGCCATTCCATTGGGTCCTGTCACTGGTCACCACAGAGAAGACATCAGTGCCTGCCCCTCCTCTTCCCCTCATGAGGAAGATGTAACAGCAATGAGGTTTCCCCTCTGCCTCCTGTACTCCAGGTTGAACAGACCAAGTGCCCACAGCTTCCCCTCTAGACCTTTCCCCATTTTCATGGGCCTCCTTTGGACACTCTCTAATAGCTTCATGTCTTTTTTTTACATTGCAGTGCCCAAAACTGCACATAGGACTTGAGGTGAGGCTGCCCAGTGCAGAGCAGGGAGGGATAATCCCCTTCCTTGCCTGGCTGAAGATGCTGTGCTGGATGTCCCCTGACAGGACTGATGCTTCTGGCTGCCAGGGCACTGCTGATTCATGGTCAATTTGAATCGACCAGGACCTCTAGGTCCCTTTCTGTAGCATTGCTCTACAGCCTCTCATTCTCTAGTCTGTCCATATATCCAGGGCTGCCCCATCCCAGGCAGATTCCATCACTTTCCCTTGTTGAAGGTGACTGCCCAGTCCTCTAATTTGTCAAGGCCTCTCTGCAGGGTCTCCCTGCCTTTGGTGGAGTCAACAGCTCCTGCCAGTTTTGTATCAGCTGTGAATTTGCTTAGTATCCCTTCCAGTCCTCCATCCAAGTAATTTTTGGAGATGTTGAAGAGCACAGGGACAAGGATGGAACCCTTCAGAATCCCACTAATGACAGGTCACCATCTGATGTCACCCCATTCACTCTAACCCTCTGTGCCCCACCCATGAGCCAGTTGCTCACCCATCCCAAGATCTGTTTATTCAGCTGTGGCTGGACATTTTGTCCAGAAGGATCCTGTGAGAAACAGTATCGAAAGCTTTACTGAAATCCAAAAAGATTACATCAAAGAGCACCCTGTATAAACTTCTTCACAATATGGGGGAATCAATAAAGTACAGAAAATATAACACTTAGAAAAACAGCATGTGTTCTCTGTAAGCAAATTTTGGTAAAAACAAATAGATTTTCAGAGAAATCTAAGCTATTCATAGGAGTATGCAAATCCTGGAAAAATAAATACTATTTATTTATATATAAAAAAATCAAGATCGTTTTGCCCAGGAGGTTCAAGAAGAGTACTGTGAGGGTACTTCCAGTCCTACTGTGTTATAAGCCAGAAACCACAGTAATCTTTAAAAGTGGTTCCCCAGAGAAAAGAGAACCATAGTCTCCTCTTTCTGAGGCACCACACTTTCTTTTTTTTTGATACAGTACTGCTGCTTTTTAGATAATTTGTTGATAGAGCTCATTGATTTCTCTTGAGTTTTCAATCAAACAGCACCTTGGAAAGTTTATAAGGTGAAGCATGGGAGATACTGCTGTTATTATTTCATGACCTGGAAGACCTTTCCCAGGTTTAGAATGTAATCCTAAACCATCAGGACTCAGTCTGCAATGTGATGAATACTAACCTCTAGAAATGTTGAAGGAGTATCCTTGTAATTCATGTAAGCGTCAGTCATTAATGTCAGCATACCTAACTGAAGGGTGTTGCTCAATTCTCTGAGACTTTTTCATTGCTTTAAATATGTGGCCCATATATATCAAATCTTAATATATATCAAATCATAGTGTCTGCCAAGAAGTACTTCCCATTGTGAGAGAAAAACATATATTTATTCCTTTAAGTTTGTCTCTGTGATTGTCTTCAGTACAGCCATCATGAGGTATGAGAAAAAGGAATATTTCTTTAATTGTGTGAAAATTTAAGTTCCTTTGGTTTATTGCAACCACCTTCAAGTGTTACAATATTGATTATTTAAATATCTGCTGCTGCTCTGAGTATTTTCCTGCTGACTGGCAGATTCCATTACTTTATCTGCTGAGGAATTTAGATTTGTTAAAGTTATGAAAAACAGCGCTGTGTATGAATCATCAATCTCCCTCCATTGTTAGCACTGAGATGTTATGGGGACAGCTGGCATTTCCCTGACATGTTGTACGACGTCCCCAAAATCTCACATCTTTCTAGGCTTGACAGAAAGAAAATTAATCGTGCAGACAGTGATTTGTCATTTTGAGGATTATCCAGGCAGCCCAGCAGCACTGAAAGTACTAAATGTGCTGTTCGCCATGTAATCTGCGCGCGGATTCCGCAGCGGCACAAGGACCGAGGTGTTATTTGGTGGCTTGCACGGGGAGGTCAAGCGGCCTCTGTAAGGAGAGAGCGCCCGCAGCATCAGCGCGTCCTGCCCGTGCTGCCTTCAGATGGCAGCAGAGCCCTTCGGCTGCGGCAGCGCCGGGCTTGGCAGCCTGGGCAGGGGGACAGGTTTGTGCATAACTTCTGTAACGCGGTGGGAAATTAAACAGAAACAAGAACTTCTAAATCATACTTTTCTGTTTAACCTAGCGATATCCTTGCATTTTTTAGAAGGAAATAGCTACTGTTAAGCTATGACAACCTCTTTAAAAGCTAAAATATCTGAAGAGATAGAAAGAATGATGCTGCTGAAATGAATTTTGATTCAAATTTTCAAAAGAGACCTTGCATTTCCTCTCTGGAATGTTGTATTCATTTTCTGTTTCTTTTTTAGATAGATACACAACGCTTAATAGTAGCCTTAACATATTGAACGCTTGATTTTAAATTAGAATTGTGGAATTAAAGTCAAATTAATATAGGAAGACTTATTCCTGTTCAAAGACATTCATTAAAGAAAATCAGCTTTTCAACTTGGAAAAAAAATAAAATTATTAAAACCAGAGTGAGATAACTAACTTAATTCTCCACATTTCACTCAAAATCTAATAATGTGTTTGGCAGGTGTGCAGAGTCCGGATGCCTATCCAGTAGTACATATAAAATGTGTATGGGTTTCTTACACTGAGGATTTGTGAAATTTTGTGAAGCTTTTCCTAGTGCTCTCTGTTTTCTGTCTCACATTCTTTAGGGAGAGCAAGTTTGTGGTCCCAGTTCCCATCCCTCCACCAGTCCCAATGGGTTGTGGCACATAAGTGCTGTATGGCTGAGTTTCTGTTTACTTCATGAAGCCATCTGTGAACAAACACAAATCTGATGGTAGGTCCCGAAGGAATGGAGAATTATTTCCTTCTTTAAGTTGTTCAGTAAGGCAAAGTAAGTCCCAGTATATAATTCTAAGACAGGGACTGCGGCTGTAATTTACCTCTGTAAAACTGGAAGCTTGATGGGTGTCTGTCTGCCCTCTACCATTTAAAAAGCCCTAGATACTAGTTTCTTCAGATCAGACTATCTATGAACAGGGAGAAAAACAGATATAAAACCTGGTGTGTGTTTTAATCTCAAGTGCTTTGGGGGTGATGGAAGCACCTATTATCCCTTTTAAGTTATTTACTTGTTAATTTAATCCATGACATTGATCTCATTTCTGCATAATGAAATCAGACTATTAGTTTAATATTTCAATCAGTAATTTGCATACTGGGGATTCAATCTGCCTTTCTTAGATAATGAAACCAGGAGAGGCCTGAGCCACTCTGCAGTGATGTAGAGCACCATATAGATGAAAAAAACCCCACATTTGTATGAAAAAAATATGAACCAGAACACATTCGTATGTGTGTTATTCAGCTGACTTAGGCAAAAGAAAGAGTTAGGTGCTTAAACTGTAAATTATAGCTCTGATTTTCTATAGAACTGTGCACGTTCTGTGCCCTGTAATCCTTGAATTTCTCATTGTTGTCCTCTCTTCCATCATCCTAGCAGTTCAGTCTTTAAAAGAATGCTATAGAAAACAGCGTGCTGCTCATTTCTTCCTTTGTATTCATCTCAAATGAGTATCTGTTTGTGCAGCCAGTATGTGCACATTTTCCTGCAAATATAATGTAATTTTGATTTGAACAAACAGCTGTCTCAGCCCTTCTTTGACATTGAGTGCTAAACACTCACACTTCATCATGCTTAGAAGTTATGAAGATAGGGATGTGGAGAAAAGGCAACAGCTAGCATGGCTTATGCAAAATCTATGATTGCATTGGCAGAATTGCTGCCCAGGATGGGATGGTGACACAAAGGATCACTATTCTGTTCTTATGTTTGTCATCCATGGTGACTCAAGTCAAAGTACAGAGATGCTCAAAATACTCCCTTCTGGACATGTTTCATTTTCTACAAGTTAATAAGAAGACAACTAAATATTAGTGAAACTACAGGCTACTGTTGATATTCAGGCAATCAGCTGAGAGATATATTAGCTAGAAGCCTAGTCCTGGGTGCAGCTCATTTTTAGGCATCTATTCAAAGTGAATGACCAGGACTTTTAGAAGGACTTGGAGAAGATAGAATTACAAATCTCAAGGTAGATGGCAAATGATTCTGTGGATCTACCTCTTTATTTTCTTGCAAAAAATCCCCAAATAAAACATATTGCATCCAAAAAAGGGAAATTAAGCTAGTGAAGGGACTGGAGCGCAAATCTGATGAGGGTCAGCTGGGGGTGTCCAGCTGGTGGAGAAAAGGAGGTGCAGGAGAGACCGTACCACATTCTTCAACTCCCTGAAAGGAGGTTGTGGCCAGGTGGGTGTTGTTCTCTTCTCCCAGGTTTTATTTTCTTTCAGTTTCATAGTGTGATTTTATTTATCTACATGTTTGTATTTTGTTTTTGATTAAGCCATA
The DNA here is from genome assembly GCA_013397075.1 of Rhabdornis inornatus. Classification (NCBI taxonomy): domain Eukaryota; kingdom Metazoa; phylum Chordata; class Aves; order Passeriformes; family Rhabdornithidae; genus Rhabdornis; species Rhabdornis inornatus. The sequence goes on along the minus strand of VWZS01004124.1, from coordinate 647,579 downwards.
TGAGACTACCCTCATCAGTTATTTTTAGAAATGGAGTGCATTTCCTGCACCCAAAATGTACCCAGTACTTTTGGAACAGGAAATAGTCATTGACGTCACACATATAAATCAGCAGTGCAAAATGACCTCTACAGAGCTGTGCTGATTTACCAAATTTTCATGAAATTGGTGTACAGTTGTCAGTGATTTTTAATTTACAGTAACTATGTCAAGCTATTAGCATGCATCAGCATTCACTTGTAGGATGATTTGGTAATGCAAAAATAATATTATAAACATCTAAAAGTCCTATTTTTGGCTAAATTTCACAGTTGTAAAATTTTTACTATCAACATAGTATGTTAGGTATTTTGTGATGAATGATTTTTAAACTGAATCTTTATTTCTTCCTATAAATGTTTAATAGCCTTAAATGAGTCTGGTTATCTCCTGAGTTAGTCCCTGCCTGAGTTTCTGAAATTCATAATGTTAAAATACATGCTGTAAAACCAACGCTTTATTTGTATGGATGAAATGATCACAAGCTACAGCTAAGCTTGCAAACCTGACAGCATATGTGAAGGATGTTAAAAATGTCTGCATGATAATGTGAACCAAAGAATGCCACATCAAGCTTTTAGAAAAGCCTTCAATACTGGGAAATAAATATGTGGTAGGCATGGAAATTACATTTATAGCTAATGAGACTAGTATAGATTAATTCAGTTTGGGAATTGAAAATTATTTTTCAAGGGATTGATTTAAATGAGTTAAAGCACGAATACTCAGAATAAATACTAAAATGTGAATGAAATTGTGCGTACTTTCAGATGTTCTCCTGTTTTGGCATTGCAGTGCTGCATCTAAATTACAAATGAGCTCAAGGGCAGGGTACAAGAGCAAAGACTACATGTAATTTATATGGGTTAAGGAATACACCTTATATACAGAACTAAGGATTTATTGTTAGATTAATTAAAGTGAAGGAGCTGTTATTAACTCAGTCACAATTAATTACTATAACAGCTTATAATGACAGGATTGAAACTGATAAAGACAAACACCTTAGTATCAACTCTCTTCCCTGGTGTTAGGTTCACCCCTGAAGCCTGCCCAGCACGCTAAGGTCAAAGGCACTAGTCTTCCCCAGGAAGAAGATATGCAAGTACAGTGCATTGTCAACATCCTGGCTCATTTGGCAATAAACATCTTTTATTGATGGAGGATTTCTTGCTTATTGCTCTTCAGCGTACTCAAAACTCTGCTTATATGTTTGCTGACCATCTACTTACTTCATCTTTATTAACAGATACCCATTTTCACTTACTATGGAGTTTTATTATATATACGATGTTTTACATATACTGCACATTCATTCTTTGCTTGTTTCCCTCAAAATCATTTTTTTTAATTCCCAGTTAATAAGGCTTCATGCCTTCAGTGACTAGCAACTGGACATTTGTGACACATTTTTGTGGCCCTAGGCTGACCAGCATCATGTTTTCAAGGCCTGCATCATGATCTTTACTCACACTGTCAGCATCTCTGCTTCAAGCTCTTGATTTTCTTCAATAGGCCTCAAGCTGTGGTTTCCTGATAACAACTAATATTTTGTTACCACAAACTAACCTGAGAAACATCCCTTCTGGAGTGACACTGAATAGATCAGTCTGCAAGAAAATGATCCACTGATCCATTTCAGATATGTATCTCTCCATAGATATTACAGGTACAGAAATTATGCTGTAGTTACTGCATGTTATTAATATCTAATGGTTACATTGACATCATTGATATAAATATTTCTTTGCTCCAACATAGCACTTATATGCTAACTGAAACTGCTATTCTAAAATCTATTATATTATTCTAATATCGGCTACTCAGCTGTGATCTAATGTCAGCAGTTCCAAGTGTATCACTGTTGTCCTTTCAGTTACCCATAAATTCCTGTACAAACAATCTTTATATATGCATGTGTGTTAGTGTGTCCTTCCAAAGAATTTGTACTTGAAATACAAATGAAAAATTAAAGGTAATAATTTTTGTAACAAGATTCCAAAAGATCTCCTGGCTTTCCAGATTTGTGGAGTAAAATCATAACCAGTGAATCAGGAGGTATGGATAGATGTGTCACTGGGCTTTTCCAGAGGCCTCTCCATTAGATCCTGGCAGGCAGCACACTGTCAAGTGTTATGTGCTGTTGAAAATATAAGTCACTGCCACACACACAGAGGGAAGCACATCCTCTCCTGAATGAAGTTCAGTGTTAGTGAAATGACTTTTCATTCTGTTTAGCTCTGCTGCACGATAGGCTTTTACACTTTCAGCAAGTTCATGAAAACAGGTTGAATTAGCAGTTGCTGATGAAGTTTTCAGCTTTACATGTATTTTGTCAAATCAAATCTAATCTGTCTCGGTGCTTTGGGGAGCATTAACTGTGTGTCATGCAACCACAGATGAGTTGCTGCTTAACCATTGGGGAAACTGCATCCCCCAGCCTAGAAACTCCAGGCTACAAACAGACAAATGTCTAACACAAAGAGCCATGTCGACAATTGCTCTCACAGGATAAGGCATTTTGTTTTCAATATCCTAATACCTTCATGAGAAAAAGAAGTGATGAAATTATGAAGCAATCACAACTAAAAGAAATAACATCTCTGGTTTGTAGAGTGAACAAGATTTACCAACAGTCTCGTATTTTTCTCATTTCAGCTTGGAAGAAAATACCAGCTGGTGGCATGTTTTGAAACGGAAGTTCTATATTTGAAGTTCTAAATTCCTCAGAATTTGGTTATTTCTTTAAGAATCCTCTATTAAATTTTTTTTGTTTTCTTTTCTTTAAAACTAAAGTGCTGCTCTTTGTGTCTTCCATGGGAGCTTCACACAATGAAAGACTGTGGGGTGGAATATTGCAATGGCACAAAAAAAGGGCAGAGTTAAAAATGAAACAATCTGCTGCAAGGAACAGAGAGCTATAAATCTTAAAACTTCACAGACAGATTCTAGTCCTAGTGGTATGGTACCTGTTGTCTAGCTTTGATCAAGTAATTTCCATTTTTTGCCGTTTTACCTATCTATGTTAGAACAAACGTCCCCAATTTTCCTGACAGGATAATAATTCATGACTATTTTGATACTCAAATAGTACTATTGTTTAGTATATGTTATGAAAGTTTTCAATCATATGCATATGTTCAAACATCATAGTACATTCCATACTCAATTCCAAAAAAGTTACTTTTAGAGAGCTATAACTTTTTAAAATGTCAAATAACCACCCTGAAGATTTTTTTTTGTGACAGTTTTAACAAGAAGGAAATGTTCTGCACAATCTGTTCTATATTTGAAAGTGTAAGTGTTGGAAAACAATTATCTGAAGATGGAATTTTTTTTTTCAAGTATCAGTATGAAAAAGGAAATTCTAGAAACAATTAAATGGAATCTCGGGAGGAGGGTTTTGAACAAAGTAAAATAATTTTTACAGTTGAAATTAAGTATGTCAAGTATTTTACATAATAATATTTTATAATTGATTTATGATTACTGAAAAAAGGAGCTTATGAAGACATCTTCAAAGGACCTTTTAATCCAGTTGTTCTAATAGAATCTGCTAAAACAATTAATAATGCATATAGCACTTTCCTGTGTTGTCATTTTTCTTTCCTAGTTAATGGATACTGCTTTCAATTTTGTGTTCAATTACTCTGATGAATTAAGCTTTTTTTGTCCCTTATTTCTATTATCAGATTAAATGTTATAGATGTTTCACTTTGAGGTAATTAAACATCCTTTTAATAAGGAAAACTAATTTTTGTTTGCTTGTTTATCTTTATAAATATCCTTCTAATCCTACTTCTTTTCTCATGGAGAAAGCCAAGAGGGAGATATGTGAATGCAAATGCTTCAGAATGTACCTCCTCATTTTTTTCTCTGCATATGAACTAGACAAGAAAGGAATTAGAGGATGATATCTTTCTTTTCTTCTACCCTATGTTTAACAATGCTTCACAAAGAAGGAAAGAAACATTATTTCCTATCAAACAAGTTTCTGTAACATTTTTTGTCATTAACTCAGTCTGTATTTTTTTTAAGCAAAAAATGCAGGGTACTTACAGGTCTTGTCTTCTCTGTTCATGCATTGCACTGTAATTGGGACTCCCGTATATGATTTCACTGAAATTTGCTGAGAGATGTGCAGACCTATTTTTCATGAGAAGCCAAGGTGCAAACGCTTTGCGCGTTGCATTCTCAGAACACATAGTGCACTATGAATAGTTGTAGAATTTCCTTGCAGGCAATGTTTGAAAAAGGCATTATTTCTGGATCTTTCTGTGATTCCTAATGCTGTCTCTATCAGCAGCAACCATGTGCTTCACAGCAATGAGACTATCCTCTCTTCCTAGGGAGGTTAAAATGCAAAGCTTTAATATACACTATTCATGGCTACCTCTTGACTACACTTTAAATTACTTTCATGGGGTAAGACTGTCCCCTGAACATGCTTGTTGCAGCATCAAGGTTTTTTCTTTAAGTTGCTTATAATAATCTTCCATGAAATTACAGAAACATATGCCCATATATGAAGATTCATTTTAAATCCTTATATTTCCATTTAAAAATAAATCCAAATGGCATTCCGTTTATGTTCTTCATAGAAGATACTCTCACAATGGAAATGGTTATTGACTCAAAGACGGACCCTGCAGCAAGTGAAAAAAAATTGAGACAGACTCTAAAAATGTGCAAATCAATTTCAAATCCTTAACTAAATCTTCACATGGCTAATATTAGAAGATCTTACATATGCTATGACAATATAAAATCCTTCAGGAATATAATAGCTGAACATAGTTTCTCTGCATAGATATATAATAATCTGTAGGATTAATGACTAAACACATTTTATGCATAAACCATCATGATTTATGCATACAACATCATGTTATTTAAGAGTGTATAAAGATAACCAACATAATAGTTATACTGAGAATAACCAACATCAAACTTCTATGTATTATTTAAATATAAAATTGAGAAGTGAAATTGAATAGCATAACCATGATTCCCTTGGAGTTTACATTTTGATGCAAAGTTGCTTTTCCCCTGTGGGGTGGGTTGACCCCGGCCTCTTTGCTCACTCACTTCCCTAGAGGGTTGACAGAGAGAATCCGAAAGAAAAAAATATGAGAAAGACTCATGGATCAGGAAAAAACTTAATACTTGAGCAAAAAACTTAAAACCACTCACCACTCCCACAAGCAGGCCAGTGCCCAGACAATCTCTGAGTAATGCCTGCTTTGGAACACCCGGCCCTTTGTAACACCCTCTCCCTTTTTAATGCCAAGCATGGCTATTATGGTACAGAAAAGCTCCTCTGTTTTGTGTCAGTTGCCCTGTCTATGTCCTTGTCTGAACTTTTACCCTCCTATGAACGAATGACTCCAAGGAATGGAGTCAACTGGGGGAATTTCCCTAGAACTTTGCTACTTGAAGCATCACTTAAGACAGAGTCTGGATTTTCAACTGGGAGTAAATTTTGAATAATCTGTTTGAATACATTGATTTTTTTTAAGGTATCTCAGTGACTAATTTTTTCACTGCTAAAATTAAATGTGGGAATGAATTTCATCCTGACAAGTATTTCGCATTAGTTAATCAATACCACAAAAAAACCTTACAGTAAGGACTTCCACAGGTTATTTCTGCATTACAGTGATTCTGCTAGAGTAATTTTCCACTACCGGATATGAGCTACAATACAGATGCAAAACCATGCACTGTATTACAAAATGTAACTAGATGGATTAACAAATTCAAGTTCTATTAATCTGATATTTTTTAAAAATGAGATTTTTTCAGACTTAAATAAATAGAAATTACCATGGGTGAACTAAAATTGTGGGATAAAAAATTGTGGTATAATACAGACATGTGGAAAGTCAGACAGAATTGTGAATCACGCTGTAGATATGCCTTTTTTTCTGATGCTGAAATCTTGCATTTAAAATTAACAATCCCTTGAAAGCTGACAGCTGCATCATGGGTACTTTGAAACAGGTGTGAATCATTACGAAGGTCTAAGACTACTTTCTTTTCTTTTCCTTTTGCTTTTTTGTTTTGTTCTGATAAATTAATAAATAAATCAAAATATATAAATTAGGGAACAAATAAGGCACTCTTTCTAATGCTATAAACAGACTGTGACCTAAAACATTTGTTCAGCACTCTATTTTGTTAACAACATCAGATTCAGATCACTGGTTCATATTACCTGGAGACAGAAAGAAAATTGGTTGAACTAATTAGGAAATTTGCAAGACAGGTAATTCATGTTTAAGACTCCAGGAAACATACACCATGTTTCATAATAAAAGCTGAACTGCTTAGCTGATATACAGACGATGTGCAAATATAACTTTTTTACAATAGAGGTGCAAAACAAATTCAGACGGAAATAAGGAATCTCATGTATCAAATCAGAGACTTTTCACAGAAAAAAAAATTTTCAGGGCTTAATTTACATGCCATTTACATAAATCTCTTTGGTTTTGCATAAAAACAAGAAAGCTTATAGGAAAAATTTCTTATGCACACTAGGAATCAAGTAGATGTAAAACCTTTACTATATTGACTAAATTTTTCTGTAGATTAAGTTTATTTTAGTGTAATTATGGTACGGAAGGACTTGAACATTCTGATGATAGTGGGCATTTTTGGCCACTATCTAAAATAAAACCCTTTTAATTTGAAGGGAACTTGAAATGCCTCTCTTATGATTCCAGTGTAATATGAGATATGGAATGACTGTGACATATAACAATTGTATCACTTCTTAAAAATTATAAAAGTCAATCATAAATCTAACCAACTTTCAATAAAGCTATTATCTTCACTCATGCCAAAGGCAGTTTTTTCACTGACATAAGCAAGTTAGATAAAGCTCCAGCAGGCAGATGTGCTAAACTGAATTCAAGAGTACACTGTGAAGCACATAATTTTTAAAATATGGTAAAATATCAAGTACATTTGTGTATTGGGTAAAAAACCGTATCACTACATTAATACATATATTTGTCCACTGTGGAAATTGTTTAGTGTAGATATAGAAAAACCATTGCTTTCAATTATTAATCTCCTATGAGGTAGTTTTTGTCTGCTTTTCTAAATTCCACAAGTCCACATTTGGTAATAGAAGAAGAAGAAAACAAGTAGCAATGGATCATTCATAGATATTTAATTAGAATATTTATTTTGTTAGCCTTAAATTTCTAGACATATTATTAATTTATTATTATACTATAATAAAAATGGCTAGATCTGCAGCAGGCTTATAGAGTAACTTATTCTGATTTGAGGTTTGACTGATGAATTGCTGAAGAATCACTTTATGTCACATTGAAATTATTGTTTGTTACCTTTTCACTTTGAAAAATGTGTATACTAGTTCTACTAATATCTCTGGTGGAAGGGTAGTGTGTGAGCTTTCTGTCCTTAAAAATTCTGCACAGCATTTCCATAATTTTAATTTTCCTTTACATGATTTATGAATTCATTATTCATGGCATTAAATGGATGGACAGACATTCCTGACATAGTTAATAAAGGCTCTTGTGTAACAATCTTTTTATCTGTTATTTTCACAGGGCCATAATAACCTTGACAATAGATTTGTTCATAGAGATAAATAAAATTAGGATGTTCTGTTTGTGTGTAACTGACAGAAAAGCACAGCTCACAAGACCATAACTTTGTGACCTTATGCATCTGTGGCCTTGTTAGTTTACCAATATATATCCTTCCTAACAAAAATGCTAAAAAACAGGTGGCGGGTTTTCTGCAGCTGCCACAAACATCTATCAATGTTCAACTCCTTTTGCTATCAGGAAAATTCCCTTAGTACCTGTTCCATCTCCCCTGCTTCATTCTAAGGTTAGTGGCTGGGCATGAAGAATGCAGTAATCATTTCTTTTGGCCACAGGATGTATTTGAAGATATCCATGTTTACATTAAGAGAATATAATAAAAAAAAATCATCAGAGCAAAATAATTCTTCCTACATCAAATTACATGTATGGTTTATGCATCTTCATTATTCTTCCTCACTGTTGTTTATACTAAAGAAAAATTAAATTGCTATGACATAAATATTCACAGAAAATTGATGCTGACCATTATTTTTCTACATGTTTTCTTAATGTCCTAACATCCTAATCTTAGAATTAGCTTGGTTAACGTGACAAATTGAAATAGAACTGAAAGGTCAATAATTTTCCATTTATTCTTTTACCTCAAAAATAGGCATTTGTCCTTACCCAGTATTTTGAAATTTCATAAATCCTGTGTCGAAGCACTTGGGAAGTTCTTTGTGTATACTAGTGCAAATTTATTTAAAATATCTCAGAAGCTTGCTTTATCCTTTTAAACATCCTTTCCTAATTTTCTTTTGCCTGCTAAATCCTATTTCTTTTACCCATTAGTTTCTAATCATCACAAAATCGCATGCAGCAAAATCAATTTACTAATGTAAAATTTACACCATTACAGAAGTCACACTTGATTTTGATACGCTGACAAAATTCTGTCTCATCAGTAAAAGGATGAGTAAGCTTTCCAGGTGAGTTCAGGGAGACTGAGATTTGGAATTCTTTCCTCATCCTTAATTTTTAAGGATGAAAACTTTTCTTAATGATTTTTACCAACCAATTTGGGCACTCATTTATTTTCACTGAATTTACAACACCCTTTTGTTCCATCTTGAGTTGTTAATCTGTATAATTTAATCTCTTTCTGCTCAATCCAGTAAACTTTTTTTGCATTAGGTATTTTGCTTTGCAGTGTATGCCACAGTACAATTCTAAGTAGTGTAAGACGTTGGGTATGAAAGGATAAGCAGTAAAACAGTAAAAGAGTATTACAGTAAAATTACTCAAATCCATTTTTTTTTTTTTAGAATCCCATATACTATACAGAAGTGAATAAACATTTAAAACTTCTTAAGTGTTCAGTCTTATGAAGCCGTGTGAATATATTTGTACGCTGTCAGTAAACATGAGCCTTTGGTGAAAGAGTTGTCTATTAACCATGCAAATAGACAAAAATGGCTTTAACCTAAATCCTTGGAGGTATTGAGGTAGTTTCGTGACTTCACTGATATGTAAATAACTGGGGTCTAAATCTTTCGAAGGAACCGAGCCCCAGTATACGCTCACTCTCAGGTTCATGTCCTCTAGGTTACACGTAACAAGCACACCCTAATTTAGATCTTAATTACATTCTCTCCATGGTCAATTAAAAGAGACATCTTCAAAATACATTTCTTTCTACCTGTGTGTTACGTACCTATTTAATGAGAGGACAATTCAGTTTTTCAAAACGATTTTCAAAGTTTTTCTCTCTTCATTGACGCGGCTCGCCTTTTCCACCCGCGCTCGGTTTGCCCAGCTAGCTCTCCAGGCGAGACCGGCGCCGAGAGTGGGCCGCCTCCCGGATGGCAGAGAACCAGGAGTGCGGCTGGGGCTGAGAGCCCTCTTGGCTGACAGCGCATCCGGGGAAGAATAAAGGATCAGGGGGAGTCCTTTTGTGGGTCCAGGATAGGTTTATTGGAGGGACAGGAGGAACAGAAGGTAACCGAAGCGGAGGTGAGGATACCACAAAAGGCACAGAGAAAGGACTTGCAGCAACTTAAATACGGGCCCTCCCCCAGGGGAGGGGACATTACAGCAACCAATCACAACAGCTTAGGGGCGGAACACAAGGCGGGACTGAACACATAATTAACCAATGGGGAAACATAGGCGGGGAATACACAGAGACATCAAATGAGTAACCGAGGAGGGGATAACTGACACAGAACACACTGGAAGTTTGGGAGGGGCCAGCGGGGATTGACAATTGTAGGGGAGTGGATAAGGGTGATGGATGGGGAACATTCTAGAGGAATGGGAGGGCATTGGGGCTGACTGATAGGGTCAGGGTGGGGATTAGGGCAACCACTACTATAATCAGTAGGGGGTTTTAACATAAGAACAAACCATTTAACAAATGGAAAACAGAAGCAAAATAACACGATGCAACACTTCATTGGCTACAAAGAATAACTCAGGTGATTAGGTTAAAAGAGATGCAAAATCTTCATGGTATGAAATTTTCTGAGGCCAGTCTCAGCCTGTAGCCTAAATCACTAGCCTACAGGACCAAAATAGTTAAGGCAGAAAGGTGCTGGAGAAAAATGGCCAGTAGCTAAGCCCTAAAAAGCTATTCATTCATTCCCCTGCTGGTAGGACCAGAGAAGGCAAAAGTGAGAAAAATTCAGGGATCAAGATAAAGACAATGTAATAAGTGAAAATGTAATAAGTGTAATGTAATAAGTGAAATAAAGCTCTGTGTGCAAGCAAAGCAAAACAAGTCCTTTATTTGGTACCTCCTGCCATCAGGGAGATGTTTGGCCACTTTCTGGAAAGCATATGTATTGGTTACTTGGGAAGACAAACTCCATAAACAAGACTTGCTCATGCCTCCTTTGCCCTGCTTTCCCCGGGGTTTTACTGTGGAGCACATCATAGGATACAGTGTGTCCCCTTGTTCAGCTGGGGTCAGCTGTCACTGCTGTGTCCTCTCCTGGCCTGTTGCCCATCTCCCAATGGAAGGGTTATTGTGAGAAACAAGTATCACACCAAACACACTGCTGTGTTATCAACACTATTTTAGTCACAAGTAATAAACACAGTACCACACAGGTGATTATGAAAAAAATTATCTTCTTTCCAGACAGTTCTTGTAGAGTCTCCACCACTTATGCCATATAATTTTCATCGTGCTCAGGCTTTCACCATCCAATATATCCTTATTAAGTAGCAAGCAGCTTCCTGCCCTTTCATAAATACGCAGGGAATCACATCAGCCACATCTACCAGGCTCTTACTTTGGCCATCCAGGCTGGAAAACCCTGCCTGGATCCAGAAGTCCACCAGTTTTTAACACTTAGGAATAGAATTTGCAGGAAAAAACCTCCAGTTTCCCACCTCCACTGTTTCTAAATAGATTTTTTTTTCCATGAGAAATTGAAAATTCAGTGCATGGAGATTTTAAAACTAAAAAGGCATTTTCTGTTTTTCCCTTTAAATATAAAAAATATTGATGCACTTGTACAGCAAACTATATTCAGTGCATAAAATGGAAAAATGTTCAGTGAACAGAATTAATAGATTATTCATTTATCTCAAATTATGTGACACAAGTTATCTGAAATGAAAGTCATAAATCTCAAGTTCTGTAAATAGTTTTTTAAATCTTTCTTTTTAGTAACACATAGAACATTAATTTGGACTTTGAGTAATCTTTTCTAAGTTTCAGCAGCTGGCTTAGGTATCTAAGGTCTTAATTCCACTATGGAGATGTCCTTTTCTCTGCTTGAACTCTATGCTAGCCAGATGAACCTGAGTCAAAGTGGCTGATAAGCTATCCCAGTTGAAACAATGAAAGCTCATTCTCACGATTCTAAGTTATTCAAAAAGCGAGATTTTTTACTTTCGCTTAAATTATTTCCATTCTTTTTCACTCAAGAGAGTGAGAAAGGACAGGTTCTTTATTTTATTTTTCTCCTTAGCCATTGGCTTACTGGTTTCAGTCCATCTCAAGGTCACAGTATAGGTTGCCACTATTTGACAGTGAATTATCCTGAATGAAATCAGTTGGTGACCTCAGTATAACCCCTGCTGTGTATCTCCTCATCACAATTCAGCAGAGTGAAGAGACACCAAATGGACCCAGAATCTGAACTCAAGAGATGTTTCCTCTAAGCCTCAGTTAAGATGTAGTGCACAGTAATATAAATAAGCTTCTATATGATTTTCTTTATTACTATTATTTTCCCATCATCAACATGAAAAATAATTTCTATTATTTAATAGAAGAATGTTTTTTTAGAATAATAGCTCTTCAAGAGTTTACCTATTTAGTTTTCAATTAATCATATTCTTCTTTAAAGCCTTAATGTGAAATATCAAATGTAATGAATATACTAGGTTCTGAGGGTTAATGGGTTACTTGTCCTTATTCAGATGGCATTATTTGGAATAAAGATTTTTTAATATATTTATGCGTTGTGTTTAATCCAGTGAAGTTCATTTCTTCACTGTGGTTAATAACTGCTACTACAATGAAAAGAGGTGAAGTAATTTTAACAAAATTAGTTTGTAAGAATTTTTGTCCTTGCTTTGTTGTGACAATTCAAATCTTGTGTTCGAATAAATCAATCTCAGATAACAAAAGCTCTGCAGAGATTTAAAAATAATTAGGAATATTTACCAGTTTATACCAGTACATATAATAGCACAGCGATAAACATTGGGGCTCATTTACTAGTCTATGCTAATCAATACTGTATTGTCCTTGTTGCATCTGGGATAGAGTTAATTTTACTCCTAGTAGCAGGTACAGTGCTGTATTTCAGATTTAGCATGAGAATAATGTTGGTAACACTTCGATGGTTTAGTTGTTACTAAGTAGTTCTGACCATCAGTCAGTGATCAGCTGCACAAGAAGCTGGGAGGCAGCAGGGCCAGGACAGCTATTCAAAATATCCAGAGGAATATTCTACCATGCCATAAAACACCATGCCCAGTATCCATACTGGGGAGCTGGCTGGGGGGGCAATCATTGCTGGGGTATGGGTTGGGCATCATCATTGGGTGGTGAACAATTGTATTGTGCATAACTTGTTTCTCTTGGGTATTATTTCCTGTTCTCTTTTTATTATCTCCTTTATTGCTTTTACACTTCTCCTCCTCCTTCTTCTTCTTCTCCTTCTTCTTCTTCTCCTCCTCCTTCTCCTTCTTCTTCTTCTTCCCTCCTCCTTCTCCTTCTTCTTCCCTCCTCCTTCTCCTTCTCCTTCTTCTCCTTCTTCTTCCCTCCTCCTTCTCCTTCTCCTTCTTCTTCTTCTCCTTCTTCCCTCCTTCTCCTCCTCCTTCTTCTTCTTCT
>VWZS01004124.1:602750-633932 GCA_013397075.1 Rhabdornis inornatus | reverse complement strand
CTTCTTCTTCTCCTTCTTCCCTCCTCCTCCTTCTTCTTCTTCTTCTCCTTCTTCCCTCCTTCTCCTCCTCCTTCTTCTTCTTCTCCTCCTTCTTCTTCTTCTTCTCCTCCTTCTCCTTCTCCTCCTCCTTCTCCTCCTCCTTCTTCTTCTTCTCCTTCTTCTTCCTCTTCCTCCTCTTTATTTCAATTATTAAACTGTTCTTGTCCCAACACACAGGTTTTACCTTTCTCATTGTCCTCCCTGTCTCATCATGGAGGCGGTGGTGGTGAGCAAGCAGCTGGGTAGTACTTAGTTGCCAGCTGAAGTTAAACCACAACATGTATATACGTCTAAATTCAAAAAGTTAATCACCAGATTAATTTAATACTAGGAAATATTATTGATGGAACTACTCTGTGAAAATATATAGTTTATGTAACCGAACATGTTCTAAAACTATAGCTTGCAATTTCTGAGTAGAGACCAATGATACCACATTGAAACAACTTCCTCCAGTGTTGGCAAAGAAAACTACTATACGCCGCTCTTTCCTTGATGATAACTTACTGACAATGATTTTTTCCCCTAATTCTTATATAATATTTTGACAAACAATCATACATGCATAATAGCTAAGCTGAGCAGCTAGAAAAATTTTGTGTTATGTTGATATTTTTTGATACATTGAAAAGAGTGGAAGTTCTTTTGTTAATTTCATTGCTTATTCTATTTTCAACATATTTTCTTCAGATTTATCCCTTATCCTTTTTCCCATTTTCTAGAACATAAAAATGTATGTTAGTTATTCATAAATATATGTTAATGAATTTTATAGGTATGCTAGATGGAACTTATATAAACAGGCCAGAAAATTTGAAGCCAGAGCCAAGGCAAACTCATGCCAAAACATTAGTCGATCCATTGGAACTGATTATACACATACAAAAGGGAGAATGCGTGAAGTGATATATAAGGTCACTGTGACAGCNCCACAACATGTATATACGTCTAAATTCAAAAAGTTAATCACCAGATTAATTTAATACTAGGAAATATTATTGATGGAACTACTCTGTGAAAATATATAGTTTATGTAACCGAACATGTTCTAAAACTATAGCTTGCAATTTCTGAGTAGAGACCAATGATACCACATTGAAACAACTTCCTCCAGTGTTGGCAAAGAAAACTACTATACGCCGCTCTTTCCTTGATGATAACTTACTGACAATGATTTTTTCCCCTAATTCTTATATAATATTTTGACAAACAATCATACATGCACCCCACATATAAACATATGAATGTGTATATATGCATAGGTATATCTATATACGTATATATATATGTATAAATGTATATGAATATAAATGTATACATAGAGCCCTGTACATTTTACATGCATAATAGCTAAGCTGAGCAGCTAGAAAAATTTTGTGTTATGTTGATATTTTTTGATACATTGAAAAGAGTGGAAGTTCTTTTGTTAATTTCATTGCTTATTCTATTTTCAACATATTTTCTTCAGATTTATCCCTTATCCTTTTTCCCATTTTCTAGAACATAAAAATGTATGTTAGTTATTCATAAATATATGTTAATGAATTTTATAGGTATGCTAGATGGAACTTATATAAACAGGCCAGAAAATTTGAAGCCAGAGCCAAGGCAAACTCATGCCAAAACATTAGTCGATCCATTGGAACTGATTATACACATACAAAAGGGAGAATGCGTGAAGTGATATATAAGGTCACTGTGACAGCCAGAAGGTAATGCCAAAATATTCCTGCTAGCTTGGCTCATTCACACGTATGGGCACAGAGCTGATTCAGAGCCAAACACTCTGTGGGAGCCAAACTTAACTTCCTTGGCTTGCCCACCTTCAAAACACAGCTGTCGTGGCAAAAACAACCCATCAGACACGAATTCATTTTGCTAGTTTTCATCTGCCGTGACTTTGTAAGATGCAGCCACCAAGGGCAGAGTGCTTTGCTGCTGCTGCTGTTCTGAGAGTAGTCTGCACTACTGAAAAAACCTGTTGGACTCACATTACCTATTGCAGTGAGGGGTCTACTTCTGAATATAAGCATGCTCTTAATGAGGTCTAGGCACCTCTAACCATGATTTTGAGAATTTGAGTAGTGATTTTGATTGTGCAACATGCTGGGCCCATCTGGAAGCACCTGAGTGGTCTGATTTGAAAAAAACACAGTCGTCTTTGTGAAGGATCAATTAAATCCAGTCTTGAATGGGACCTTCCAAAGTCAGGGTTGTCAAAATCATTAGATTTTTAACTATCTTAGTCTAATTAGTTTGCATAAGGGAGAGTAGAAACACATTGACAAAAGGTAATCCAAAGTCATAATAGTTATTTTCTACATAACTATGGTGGAATGTATAAAGTTTGCCTTTGCTCGACATCCTTAAATTGCTCCCTCCCCATTCCACCCCCACATGCCAACCAGCCACAAAGTGTTGTCTTGAGTTCCTTCTCATCTCTGATGTGATCCTAAATGACATAAGTTCAACTGAGATCAGCTCACACATGTGAACTAGATGGTGTAAAATCCAGAAAATTTAGTGATCTACCTTGGATTTTTGTTCATTGCATGAATTTTATGTTAGTATTGTTAATATAGAAATTAAGTGACAAGTGAAGAGTTTAGCATAAGCTCACTGTTAAATATAGATATAGGCATCTCCCTTAATTGTCGCTTCCCACCCTACATCAATTATTAATAATTTTATGAAAATTTATATTATGACTGTATGAAGAGAACACCTTTCCAAACCAGATAAATATAGAGTTCAAAAAGCTGATGACCAAGCAACATACTCTTAAGTTGATCTGGATTTTCTCACCTTTGTCCTCCTACACTAACTTCACAGAGGTCTCTGTAGGTTTTCTGAGAAAATTTTCTGGATAGGAAAAAAAGGCACGTAACTTTGCCTAATATATTATATAGTTTTTTCTCAAGTACATATTTTTTCTTCTCTTCAAGGAAAAAATGAAAGATTAATTTATTATAGGATGTGATTTGATTTTACTGCCTTTAATTAATCCTTGGGTTATGATTAATTGATTAATAAATTTCTTATTTATGCAAGACTCCTGAAATATTAACACATACTCTACAAACAATCTATTTTCAGATTCCTGAAGTTAAATCTTCAATAGTAATTGAAGTTAACACTTGACTGTCTCAAGATTTTTTTATTGAGATCAAAACATAAACTTTGTTACATGAAAACCATCACAGAAGACTATGTGAAAAAAAATTGTTAGATTTAATGATATTTAGATAGTTTATCAGCAGCTTTTGGGGCCAATTTGTCTTAAAACCGCTGCCTTGTTTTAACATCATGCCAAAAGTCCATGAAGCCCTATTTAAAAATAGAAATATTTTAAAAAATTATATTTTCATATATTCCACATGTAGTTTTATTGATATCTGTGAAAATAATTCAACAGAAAATCATAAAATCATAGACCGGTTTGAGTTGGAAGGAACCTTTAAAGTCTGTCTACTCCAACTCCATGCACAGGGACATTTTTCAATAGACCATGACACTCAAGATCCCATCTACCCTCACCTTGTACACTTCCAGGGATTGAATAATCACAGGGCAACCTGTTTGAGTGTCTCACCACCTCACAGTGAAGTAATACACTGGGGTTTAGCTGTGTATGAAACTATGACTTTTGTCATAGCTCCAAGGAAGTTCATGCCTGCTAGATGGAAATGGTGTTGTCATTGTACTGAAAATTCCTAAAAGAGATCATTCACTGAACTTGCAATAGAACACATTCTTATGCTGATGCGTAGTGAACCTTTACTGTTCATGTTACTAATGGATTTTTCCAAAAATTTTCCACCTTGAAATTTTCCTACTTGAGACATAAATTGAAAAATAAAGATTCAACATTAGATAAAGTTTTAATAAGGGAAACCTCCAATCACCTGAAGCCACACCCACAGTTTTCCCTGTAAAAATAGAGTCACAAAAGAACTCGGAAGAGTTTTAAAGCTTTTTTTAAGAAAAAAAATTATTTCTTCAAGGTGATTCCTAAACTGAAAATGTATCTTAGTAAAAAATTACTGTTACTGCAGAGGGGCTTGGCCAATTAATTCCAGAATTTGCTTAAAGTGAAACAATGGGATGAAACAGAGGAGGATGCTTAAACAGAGCATATGTGGTTATTAAGGCCACATCAAAGAAGAGAAAGTGCCTGTAGCCAAATGTTAGACATTTTGGGCACTGGGTTTGCTAAACTAGAATACCCTCCTTTAACACGTTTCCTTCTTTCTTCCACTTGGAGGCAATGCTGTCCCTGTTGTCCTAGGATTCATACCGTGACACATCCCTAACTTTGGCATACTGTATACTACTAAAAGGAGGCAGTCAGACTTCAAGTATGTATCTTTCACTACGGATAATTATGAAGAAATTATGCTTCAGAAACTAATTTAGTTTCCTAAATAGGAACTGTACTTCTTTATCACTTTAGCTCCAGACAAAAATCCCGAACAATTCCAAAGCTCTTTTGCAGTAAGTGAAAGGTTGAAAAACATTTTATGTGAAATATTTTAATCATCAGTGATCAGCACTAGCCCCATAGCAATTAGAGTTTAAATTAGCAGAGAAGTAATTTGAAGATACTGAGGAGGGCTAACTATGCTTTTGAACTTTCTCCTTTAAACATTTTTTCTGGAACAAGAGTGTATTCTGAAACTTGGATAAATAAAAATTGAATAGCTGTTGTACTGTATATATGGAATAAAATGCATCTTTTATAAGGTGGAGATTTATCCCCTGGCTTGATATCAAATGCTGTTTTCTGTTTCTCAACAACAAGTGAAGACTGAAAATACACATGAACAAACAATTCAAGTCTGGTGGGATTTTAGTAGGTGACTAAAGATCTGGCATTATATTTTACTTTTTACTGTGACTGTACAATCTCTATGAATGTTTTCACTCGGCTTTCACAAAGGGGCAAAATGGAACTTTTAGCACTGGATTTGTTACTATTATTATTATTATTGGTTTTATAGCCATCTGCTGTAATCTCTAAGAAAAAGCCAAAACTGCATTCCAGCTAATATCATTGTACTGTCCAACTAGTCCAATCAAATCAAGAATGAATCTTCATCAAAGAATCAACACTTTACATAAAAACAGTTAACCCTAGTGTATTCAAAATTCTGGGGAAAAAGGGTTTACTTTTGGATGTACCAAGAAAGTCAGCATATCAAACTGCTAGGCAGTTTCTAACTTCCTGACATTGCAAAAGATTGCAAATTTCTCTCTGAGAAACCACTTTTCTAGCTAATTATTTAAAGTTATCAATTGAAGTAAGAATGATTTTTGCAAAGAATTAATTACTTAAAAATCACAATAAACTACTCCCATGATGTCAGTTGCGAGGTAAGCTTAAGAAAAATGGAGCAAATACTGACACCTTGTAATGAGAAAACAGGCTAAGTTATGTACAGGCTCTTAAAGTGAAAAAGGTACACACATCAAGTGTTTGAAATAATTATTGTCAGTTAATAAAGACTGGTACAAGAATTACTGATCAACAAGGATGTTCTTGGTCCTGATCTAAAACTGACATGTATGTACTTGGGACAATCCCACTTGAGCCCTGCCCTGTCAATTTTTAGAACCGTTCTGTTCACATAGCTCCTGGTCACCCCTTTCTTATTTGCTTTTGGATCATCATCTTCCTTTCTCTCTGAATTCTCTTTGCTAAGTGGGAAACCTCCCTAGATGATAGGTCAGGAAAACAGACAGGAACCTTCATCCTCTGCAGCAAGAAGGCTCCCACTGTCATAACTGACTGCTTTTTATTCACTTCTGGGTGTCAGGCTCAATCAGCACAGCTCAGCTGCTTCATTTGACAGCATTCTCTCACAACTTCAGTCTTGCTGTGGAGCTGATCTCTCTTCCTGAACCATCCCGGGTCAAGGGCACCACAACTGCAGGGACAGTTCTAACAACTACCAGAGGCTGCCCTGTGTACATCACTGCTGCTCGTGAGGGTGCAAGAACCAGTCTGAGCAGACCTGCTAATTCCCCACATTTTAAATTTGATTCTTTTGATGTACAAATTGATGTTCAAACTGATCACAACCTGTTAGCTATGCTAAAGGTGCCTGATTTTCCCTGATCAAGGGCTAGAAGCAAAAGCTTCAAGCACTTTGTCATCAATGACAGCTGGGATCTTCTTAAATACTACTAGAGGCTGCTACAAAGGTTGACAGATGTTAAGGCTGCTGTGGATATCCTTACCTGGGAGCAGTGATGCCTTCAGATTCCTCGGAGGATTCCTGGGAGCCTCTCAAGAATCTCCAATAAAATCAGGAGGGTAAAGAAAATGTCACTGTATGTTACGGTATTAACCCTTTGAGCGGTGGTAATAAGACACTCAGCCACATTGTCTTTCTCAAGATAGAAAAGAGACAACTTATTCTAACATACCTTGCTTAAATACACTCAGGACACTAGCTTGAGAACAAACCACAGCCCATTGGTTCAGAGAAAGTAACACCACTTTCCCAGGCTTTTCTCACGTATCCAGCAGGTGTTTATCTTTTTCAATTCTTCTCTTATGTTTACATTAGCAAAAAGCAGCTAGCTTTGGGAAAAAACCGTAGCAGAGCCTGAGAAAGTGGACTGGAAAAATCCTCAGAAGAGGATTTCCTGGGCCTGAAAGCCACAAGAAAGTCTCAAACCAGAGCCCAGAAAATCCTGTCAAACAGTTGTATCTCTTTTGTGCTATATACCTTAACTCTCTTCCATGGAATACCTACAATACAAAATACAATAAAATGTAGATTGCAATGAAAAGAAATAAAGAGAAGTTGATTTACCTGTACAGCTCTGCTTTCTCTTCTCAGAGAAATGTTGCAATTTTAGGGCAGTTTTACAACAGAATTGGATTTCAAATTAATTTGTTACTCTGATTATGTTTTATTTTTAGCATATTGTCAAAATACTGGTTTAATATGAAATTATGGTTTTGGCATTTTTTTTTGAGTGGTATCAAAAAGTGAATTTGGAAATATCTTGTGATGTGACTGTATATAAACATTTACATAAGTAAGCAGTCTTACCTTTTTTTTGCCAATTTTTGGTCAGAATAAAACATTCTAATGCATTTGCTAGAAACCAGATATTTTGGTTTACTGAAAATGAATTAATCAGTATCTTCCACTTGTACATTAAGCTATTTATCTTGAATTCATTGTTGTCAGCATGAAAACAAAAGACAAAGAGAAAAGCCTGAGAAGATGGCGGAGTGGTTGTAATGGTCATTATTTTGAGGGAATGCATCTGATGATTGTCCTAGAGGAATGAGCAAATAGTGCTCTGCCAAAAAATTCTCTAAGAAATTTCCAGCAGTAAGTTTGGAGTCAGAAAAAAACACTCTGCTACATACAGAATTCTTCTCCTTGGGCAGAGAATGAGAGCATGGATTATATATGACAGGTACACAGATGCATTGCTTAATCTTCTTGAGGGTGCTCAGGTACAGCAATGACAAAAATGAACACAGGAGCTTACATAGCACAGCCTTTCCTCACAATCTGA
Organism: Rhabdornis inornatus; assembly: GCA_013397075.1. Taxonomy (NCBI): domain Eukaryota; kingdom Metazoa; phylum Chordata; class Aves; order Passeriformes; family Rhabdornithidae; genus Rhabdornis; species Rhabdornis inornatus. The sequence continues at coordinate 626,351 of VWZS01004124.1, read as the reverse complement.
TATTGTAATAGTTAATGACAACCACAGAAAGGAGGGAAGTCTATGTGCTAGACATAGTACTAGTTTCCAAGAAGATAAATGAAATTGTGATGAAGAAAAATTGGAAAGCAGACTGATTTGTAATTTATTACATATCTACCAAAAATGAAACTAGACACATTAGAAATATAAAATAGAATTTACAATAGTGCAAACAAACTGAGATAGGCATGACCATTCTTTCTCCTCCAATACATTTTCCATGTAATCAAAGCACAGTATGTGAATAAAAGCAAGTTTACACTTATTTTTTACATATTTATTGTACTTGTAGCCCCACAAGGAACATGTATGACTCACAACAAATATACAAGTATAAAATATGATTATAGAAAGTTAAACTTTTGTAATGAGCCTCCATTATGTATATAATATAACAGTAAAATAAATTCATTCAAATTGAACGTACTTGAATGAAAAACATTTTCTATAGTGTTTTCCAACATGAAAGAGTGCAGTACGGTGTTTAATTTACAGGAAAGAGTTCACAAATTCTGTTAACAGTTAAAGGTGTTTGTTTTATTTATGACATCGTGATATTGAGACTTGAAAGATCACCTGTTGACAATGTTAGCAAATTTCAACAATTATTGTAAAACTGATTTTTTACCTAATGAATTTTAATTGCCTAAAATTATTTACCTAATGAATTAAAATTACAAATGGATCAGGGCTGAGACTAAAGGGTAATGTAGAGACTGCAATTTAAAAAAAAAAAAAAAAAAGAAAAAAAAAGATAGCATGTCAGGAAAAGGTATAAAACAAAATTAAGTTTCTAACTTATACTGGAAGGGAAGAGGAAGATATATAAAACTCAGTTCACATCCTGAATCCTGCAGATAGAAATGTGTAAAATCATCCTGGTACAAGAATACAAATATGGCTAAAATCTTGTTCCCTAGTTTTTGGAGCTCATGTGTGGCTGCAAACCGAAGTTTGGGATTCAAAGAGTAAAACTCTTTCTTACATCTACAAACCTAAGCCACCCTTTATAAAAAGATTCATGCTTTAATTCTGAAAGTTTGTGGGAAAAGAAGATGTAAGCTTTCATATAAAACTTCATGGCTACAGAAGAGAAACCTACATTTGCTTCCTTCTAGTACCAAAAGATGACCACCTCTCCTGCGGAATGCTCAGACAATATCTGGAAATACTGCAGTCAGGGTTTGTGTAATTTGTGCATCCTTCCTGAAAAAGATGTTTCTCTGCAAACAATTAATGAGAAGAACTTAACAAAGTAGAACTAGTGATTTATACTTTATAGCCTAATAGCCAAGATGCATTGCTAAAGAAAAAGAGAGATTATGGTAATGGACAACATTTCTGTAGAATATATCTGCTTTTATTTTGCAGCCTTAAAAATAATCAGAGCAAAGAGCAGGCAACTTTCTGATCATCAGGCATTGGATCCCATGTTTTCATTCTCTCCATAACAGCTGACATTCTGTCTCATGATATGTATATTTGAATTAAATTCATAATCCAGCATCATGATCTTGAAATATTCTATTATCTGTTGCTTCATAACCAGGTTATTCAGTGAATTGGTGCCTATTATTTTAAATCCATGCTATTAGTTGTCCTCTTCACTTGAGATTTGCCTTCCAAATACATTCCTGAGTATCAGCTCATTTTCTTTATCAGTAATTAAATAAATTCTTTATTCACACAATTTCTTTCACAGTTTATCAGTTTTTCATTTCCCTTTATACTGGAAGTCCAGCCACAGTGTGTTCATTTTAGGCGTATAGGTGTAGAAGTCTATCATTCCCCCTCTACAGTGTCCTTTTATGTCCACCAAGACATCCATAATTTGTCTATCCAGGAAATATTTCTAAAATTTAACATCTATTAAGTCTCAGGCTTCAAAAAAAAGCTGAAATCGTTTATTAATTTTGGTTTGCTGTAAAGAAAATTAACTCAGTAACAAACAGGAACAAGGAGAGAAATCCAAGGTGGTCCAATTGCAGTATATCATTAAATTTCCACACGTAATAATTTTTAGCTTTCCCCCTTTTTTCCTAATTATGAAGCAAATTGACATAACATAAATAACCCTAAACCACAGAATCACAGAGCTGTTAGGGTTGAAAAAGCCCTCTGGGGATCATTGAGTCCAACTCCCCTGCCAAGGCAGGGTCGCCTGGAGCAGGTCACAGGAACACATCCAGGTGGGTTTTGAATGTCTCCAGTGAGGGAGACTTCATGACATCCCTGGACAGGTGACAGAGTGCTCTGTCACCCTCAATGTAAATAAGTTCTTCCTTGTGTTGAGGAAAAACTTCTTGAATTTCAGTTTATGGTCATTGCTCCCTGTCCTGTGACTGAGTAGCCCCAAAAGAGTCTGGCACCATTATCTTGACACCTGCCTTCCTGATATTTATGTGCATTAATATCCCCTCTCAGTCTGCTCTAGACTAAATTCTTGTTATCAAACAAGATAATAATGAGAATGGCTTAAAACCAACGTTTTAATCTACTATGAGAGAACCAAGAGGTTGCACTCAGTCAGCTTATGGTTCTATGAGAGAATTGTTTCATTAACCATGAAACAATGTTTTTTTTGAGTGGCTCAAAGTTTTTTCTGGTTTATGATACTGTGCCTTCTGCTCAAAAAACACACTGTGCCTACTGCTTCAAAAACAACATATTGTAACCTTAGCTCTACAAAAACTGCCCTTCAAATATTTAAAGCACTTTATCAGAAACAAGTCTTCTATCTTCAGAAATGATGGATGTTCAGAACTTAGGTTTCAGAGGAAAGATGAGGTATGATAATACTGCTGTTTGGATTTCAGAAAAATAGTATCAGACATCATGAGAGTTACCAAAGAATCATTACACTTGAGAGCAAGTGTATGAACACTAGGTTTAATAATCAGCTCAGGGCACAAAGTTTTCAGTCGTAGTTGCTTTGAAAGCAGTTCTCGATGCAGCCTGACTCCCAAGTCTTGTGGTGTATTTCCATGACAATATATAAAGAAACAACAACCAACTTTCCCCTGAGTCTTTGTGATCTGAGAGGCTAAGTGGCAATGCCTTTGGTCTGCAAATAAGTACGTAGTTACAGGACTGAAAGGTCATGGATATTGTCCTGTTTTTAAAAGACATATACATGAAAAAGTTTTTTCAAAAGCTGGTGTGTAGACTAATAATATTCAAACACTAAAGAAACATCAAAGCACTGAGTGAGTTTGGGAGGTTATTGTATATTCAGGTTGATATTGCAGACATCGGAGATTTTGGATGAGAATCTGCTGTCCTCCTGTTGCACTGAAATTAACAAAATTGCACAGCTTTCAGGCGGTAAATATTAAGTGATGACATCTTTAAGACATCAAAGCAATGTATGGAAAAATGAGAAGTTTGCTGGAAGAGGATAGCAAAAAACATTTACTTAATTAGATTCTAATCTATATGCGTCAAAATGTATGATAACTATGTAAATAGTAAAGGGATATAATTTGTGCGTTTGCTTCTAATATGCTTTTAAGAATTATATTCAACTTAATTATTAATTTTAAAAATCAAATGATGCTAGAATTGAAATACTTTTCTCCACTGTGATGGATAGTAAAATAAGAAAAAAAATCTGATACTACAACAAATGGGGAAAAGGCAACATCTTTAGTTGTATTCTTGAAAATAAATTTCAAAATTGTGAGACTTTTAAGAGGGAAAAAAATCCTAAATTCAAATATGTTCAGTAGTGCTCCTTTTTATTTCTTAAATTCTATATGAAAATTTATTCCTTCAGCAATTAACCTTGACAAACTGATTGTTTTCTAAATTGCATATTTTTGATATGTACTCTTGATTTCAATATTATATAGTGAAGATGAACATTGTAAGCTGATTGTCTATAAGTTTTCATAGTACCTTTTTAAATACTTGAAAGTCCCCATAAAAATCCCATTTAAAATTTATTTAACAGAAGTTGTTGATTCCTGTATCGTCCCATTCAAAAACCTGTTTTACAGGTCGCTAAGGTTGGTCAGAGAGTAGTGCCTGGTCAGTCACATTTGCCAAACATGCCTGCTCTGAGAGAGTGCAGCCATTTCTGAGCTGCTCACAGGAATTGGCTTCTGGCTTAGAAATGAACATTTTACAATGGCTCTAAAAAGCAAACTCAGTCCATACTGGATTCTTGAGTCTTAACTCATCTTTTAAAGCCCAGCTTCACACAACCGTTTGCCATCCTATGAGTTCATATATACTAAATATGATTATATACAGTTTCACAGGGGAATAAGAATATTTATTGACTGAAAGAATTTATGATTTACATTCGATTATTTTTGTAAGGTATAGATTTTAATAAGACCTTAATTGTTAGGCTATGAGCCTGATAAACACAATTACTACTAGCTTAAAATAGCCTACAAAATTTCTTCATAATGACCTTTAAAAGACTATAAAATTTTCTTCAGGTAGGCTGAAATTGGAAATTATTCATTTAATAGTATTTACTGTTATTTTATTATATTTAATTCAGCAGTGTATCAGAGTATATTAAGCTTTCTAAAAGCAATTTTTTTGCTTTTTCTCCAAAATAATTAGGCTCAGCCTGCAAATACCTAATCACATCCTAAAGTAAAATAAAATTCTTATTGCCATTTCAAAAACATATTGAAAGCTGCTAATGTTTCACTTTGCTACATTTAAATCACAAATCTTTACCTTATGGCAGTCAAAAAATAATTTCTTCATAATCACTGTAACCAAGGCACTTAAAACATAAACAGATTACTTTTTTTAATACAAGTTTAACTGTAATGCTGTGTATTGTAATACTATGGCTTTTAAGATACTAGGAACATAATTGATCAGACAGCAAAGTCTTTCGATGATATCTTTTTTTAGTTTCTTTTGTAAACTCGCACCTTGATTATTCTGAAACTGGAAACTGACAGCAGAGGTACAGCTGACACCAAAGAAGGTTCCAGGCCCCTTATTATCTTATCAACTCTCATACCTTTTCTCTGTACCCTTTCCTTGGGCAGCTCCACACAAGTTTGACTCTTTTCCTTCTACAGGACTGGATAAACCCTTCCTGTCCCTAGCAAGACCACCTGGCCCTGTCTGTCTGTCCCCAGCACAGCCACCTGACCCTGTGTGTCCCTGGCATGACCACCTGACTCTTCCTCCCCACAGCACAGCCAGCACACTCCAACTGGCTCTCGAGCAGCTAACCCACTCTTTCACGATTCCACCCTCATGAGACATAGCTGTGCCCTGTTAAGGGCAAGGCTGTTCCCAGTCTTTGGTAATTAGTACAGCTGCAATATATCAGGGGTGAGATTGCCTTCAGCACTATCTGTATTCTCGTATAATCCATCCTCCCACAGGAAACTTCAAAAAGAAAAATGGGAAAACAAAAAGCATGTTCAATTCATCTACAAGTTACTTAACTAATCATCTTCATTGTAGCACTTTCATCATGTTTAATTATTTTGAATGTTATTCAAAATCCAGTAAAACAAGTGAGAAGAATCTCCAGTCTTTAGAATGTTGTCTACATAATATACTAGATTTTGATTAAAAAAAAAATTGCTTACACAAATACACTTTAGGTGCTGTTTAATGACTTTGAAACTTCAAATGAAGATATTTTACTACTGTAATTATTGAATTTATTTTTTGTGGTATGTTCTCGAACCACCAAATGGTTACATTTCATATTTATTTACAGAAATATATATGAATATATTAGCTTCAAGACAATGGAGAATAATAAATCTTCATAGTGAAAATTCCAAGAATAAAGTCTCAGTTCATATATTAGAAGCATGCCTAGAGTCCCAGGTGTGGAGAGAATGACAGTGTAAGTGGCTTATGTACTTATGTTCAGCATTTTGTACTCACTAGAATTCACAAAGTAGAACTGAGATCAATAAATCTCCTGTTTCCATCACTATGAACACAATTAATTGCCTAAATCCACATATTTCACAACAATATAAAAATGGACAATCAAAACAAAACACATTTACTGCTCAAGAGACAGATGAGAAAATCTTATCCCACAAAAGAGGATGTGATATTCCTCTCTCATTCATTGCACTGCTGTTTTGGCAGTAGGAGGAAGATCACAGTACAGAAGCCTCTCTGCTTGCAGAACCATGATGCAAGTACAAACTATAATGTGAGTATTAGCATATTTTTGACACCTCAGCGGCTCTACAATTTTTTATGATTGAATGGATATTAAATGGAGTTTTCTGCTCAGTTTGAAAAGCAGCATCCCACACCTCTGGTTATCAATTATCTTGTGCTTCTCATGAATCCATCACTTCAGTAGCTCAGTACCAGTCAGAGCAAACTTCTTTCTGACATAATGATCATGGTTGTTTTATTGACTTCTATTGTGCTCTCTAGTTTTCTTAGTCATCAACATAAAAAAATAATGTTGTTTGATGGTCTCAAGGACACATTTAGAATAATTTTTCATTGGCCCGACAGTGTTTGGGTAAGGAAATACCCAGATTTTGAAGCATTCTGGCAGCGGCATCTATGCAAACATTGAAAAGAAAATGCTTCTGACATTTTCAAGGCATCTAGACTCTCATATTTTGTTTGCTTGAAAGCTAAATCAGTTATCCTGAGGAAAAATGTATACAGTTGGTATTTACATTTTGTCTCTTAAAGATGTCTGTTCCTGAAATAAGGTGGGGGCTGGAGGGTGGGGGGTGGGAGAGAGGTGGAGAAGAATATCACACTAATGTTATATTGAAACTTCAGCATTTTTTGTATAAACTCTACTAATATGCAGAATCTTGCCTCTGAATTATAATGTGGATTTTGTCTCCTACAAGTAAAGAACTTTCCAGATCACTCTACCATATTGAGTAGTCCCTTCATAAGAGTACATTAGAACAAATTCTATCTGCCTGCCACAGTTCATATCTCTAGAGCTACCTAATGTACCAATCACTACAATATTCTGTACAATTCCTGCAGGTTCCTTTTACAGAGATTCAAGGAGAATGACTAAAGGCATGAAAAATACAATGTGTAATCCAGAGACAACTCAGTGATGATGAACACAGTGGTATGCTTGGCTACAAGGGTCATACCTTCCATACAGTCCAGCACTGGACTGTAACTTCAGTTTATAATCCTTTTTTACAGTCTTTTGACAGCTTCAAATATAAACTGCACATTTTTTGTTGTGTTGGGGTTTTTTTTTGCAGGAGATTTTTAGCTATCATTACTCCGTCTCATTACCAAAATCCAAAATCCTAGAAAGACTGTTTTGAATCCCTTGTTCTTAATCTTTGTATGATTTTCACAACAAATACATCTAAACAAGATGGATTATAAGCACACTGTAAAGTTTTTATTCATGTCACCTTTACGCAGCTGCTCTGTAGTGCAAAGGATACATCAGATTATCAAGTGATGAAACCTCCCCAACTACTACTGTTATCAACAATGTATTTATTTACTGATTTATATTACTGATCAAATAATCTTCTTTCAGTGATGTTAGATTTTCTTCTCCTGAGAAATATGCATAAAATGGATTTTACTTCATCAGAGAGGTATGATTTCAGCTGTTTCCCTTCTCCTCCTACTGTTGTGGATTTTGTATTGGTTCTCCCCATCACAAATGGGAAATGTAGTAGGCAGAATCAAAGCTAATATATGTCATGTTCTTTCTACTAAGGAAAGTTTAACATGGTTGGAACTTTAGAGTATAGCTCAATAATACAGAATATGTCATATTTAAAAGAATTTTCAAAGAGTTAAATACAGGTTACATGTATTTGAACAAAGAGAGTAGTAAGAAAGAAAGGGGTCTCAGAAAAAGTACGGTGACACAGATTTTTGGTACAAAATCAGTGTTGTATATGCATGGTCTACAAGATCTGGGAATTTCAGAATATTCACAGGATAAACCAGTGGAGAATACTAAAGTGTGTTTTCCTCTGAATTCAAATACTCTGGGAACAGCCACCCATGGTGCTGTCAGAGTGAAGGGTATGCTTGTTGGGGAGGGGGAATTGAAGCAATTTTGAGCAACTAGCTAGAACAGCTGGTAGGCTGTGCCTGGGATTTGGCTACATAAGCAGCAATTCCATCCCCCAAGGGTCTGTCTGTGGCCACCACCAAATTTTTTAAAGATCAACATGTGAGCTAAGACACTTGTACATTTTATTCTTTACTTTCCACCTTGATGTGTAGCTTGTACTTCTCTTAAAGAGCTTTTATCTGTGCTAAGACAGAGAACAATGGTGTAGGGATGCTTGAGGTCACACCACTGCACACCAGAAAGCAGATCAGGCCAAGGACAGCTCTGGGATATTTTTATTCCTCTTGACACAAGCTATGTTTTCATCTGATTTTTCATTTTTCTGAGTGACATAAATCCAGCTCCATAGGTGAGGTACATGAAAAATGCTCATGAAAAATGAAAAAAAACTCAGAAGATTTTTGTCACACTGATAATTTGTTTTTAGCATGTATGTAAATGACTGACATGGAGAAATCCAAGATCTTGCAACCGTACATTACTGGGGGAATTTGACTTACGAGAATTTTGAATCAAATCAATGTCTCTATCTTCCAGTGGGCTGTCCCTAGGCTTCCCTTCAATAATTTATTAGTTCCAGAGTTTCTGGCAGAAGAACAGCTTCTTTGTCCTACATGTTTGACTGTATTGAATAAATCTCTGCTGCCACAGCATCTGGGACTTGGCAAAAACCGTCAGATATACAGAAAGGATACAACTTTGTTCTGGATAACTCATTAGAGCTGTACTGGCCCTCCTTGAATGCACAGATTTCACTAGATTAAAAAGGCAAAATAATTTGGTTTACAGAGTTAGAGTTGCACCAACTCCCACATGATATCAAAGTTTGTCTGTAAAAAGAAAGAAGTAAGAGAGAAAAAAATTAAAAGGTGTTAATTTAATAATTCATAGATTTCAATCTGACAATTTCAAATTTGGCTTCTTCCCTTTAATTAAAAAAATATAAACTCTCTTGGTATATGTTTTAATGTCTCTGCTGTTATGCTACTTTGAGAATTTGTTCTCCCTTACTTCAATCTGTCCATGATCAAGACTCATTACTGTCAGTAAGCAGAGACAAAAAGCTATATTTTAGTTTGATAACCTAGTGGTTTCTCTTTCCATGGCTAAGGTAATATCTTAAATTATCTAAGAAGAGGTCAGGAGAATTGTGGCTCCATCCATCTATGTTTCTATCCCAACAGCTCACAAGAACTAGAGCTCTGTCTGCAAAATACTTTTATTATGATATTACTCCACAATTTTAGAAAGCCACATGCCAAAGCAACCACAAATCTACCAGATTAAACTGTTTTATTAAAATCCTCTTATTTCCCCCATATTAGCTGCATTGCAAAAGATTTTGCAATTTTGCTGAACTTCATTCAACACAAATCATGGTGATTCATTTGCAAACATATGTATTAGTGTGCTCAGCTTGTTGTATCTTTTGAGCATGACAATGATGAAATTTTTTTGCATGAATAATTGCACAGGAATGGATGATATCAGTGATGTCATGCATCCAAAAGTTTCAGAAAGCAAGTTGATTTTAGGAAGCCAGCCTCATCACAATCTTTTCAGTAGGGAAACATTAACCAAAAATGTGTTTCACATCTCTCTTGCAAGACCTTCACATGGTGTTTGCCCATTCATGTTCAAATTACATATCTTTGAAGAACTATTATTTAAGAATAGTTGTGGTGTTTCATGGAGAGTGAAAATATTACATTATTGCAAAATTCAATATACACCTAAAAAATCCATATCTATCTATCTATCTATCTATATCTATATATGTATCTATCTATATCTATCTATATAATCTATATCTATATTTATAGTATCTATCTATCTATAGCTATCTATATTGATATCTATGTCTACATCTATTTTGCAGTAGCAGATCTTTGAAATTTAGTAAAAGGTTTTAGTTAGTCAAAAGCAGTCCTGGGGCTCTTTAAATTTTGAAAGCCTGAAATTTGATCTAATGGGTTAGAGGGAATGAGAAATTTCAAATGAACAGATGGAAAAGTGCAAAAAATCTAATTTCATAATAAGCCAGAGAAATAACATAGGCATGGAGAAGAAAGAAAGCCAAAGCAATAAAACTCCTACAAGAAACCCAATAAGAACTTTTCAAATAAATGCACATAAACGACAACATTTTCAAAAAAGATAATGTGTTTGCTATTTCCACAACAGTTGATAGGTTCAGAAAACCTGAATATATTTTATTCTCTTTTGTGGCTATAAACTAAGACTGTCAGCTAGATTTACAGATTTGGCTATCAAAATTGACATCTATAAGCCGGAAAATATTTAAACAGTATCTTCAAATGCTTTATTGCCATAATAGGAATGATTTTTTTAAACTATATTTGAAAATTATGGTGGTGCTTTAGCTACTCATTTATCTTTAAACTAAAGAGGAACAATAAAGGTGCAAACTTCACTTGGCTCTATTCTCTTCCCATGGGCTTATTTGCAAATTCTGTTTTTTACAATTTTAATAGGCTTCCCTGGTTCAATCCTCTTTGGGAGAAAAAAGTCATCATCAGAAAGAAGCAAAAGCATAATTTCTTCTTTTGACAGAAAGTACAAGTTATGAGTACTGGAGCTGCTTAAGCTCAGCAGAGACTCTCAAGAGAAAATAGGAGTTTCAATCTCCCAGCCTTTTGCACATTTCACTAAAGGCTCACAGATGGTAGCTCAGGGACTATGATGCAGAAGGCAGGGTATTACTTTGATGGAAAGGTGTAACCTTGTGAATGATTTATGTGAGTGCTGCTATATGCTCTACATTGTATTCTCTTGGTAAGGATGTCAAAATATGATTTCCATCTTCCTAGAATGGTGAGAGTTCAAAGAGTTAATATGTAGGCCATCGGTGGCCAATTTGTCATAGGATTTTATGAGCTAGATAGGGGTAGAGGAAGCATCTCTCTCTACAGCCTAGTTTAATCTCACACCATCTATATTCTTCTAGTACAGAGTTTTGGTGAGATAGTGTAGGGATGAGACATCTTTTCCATTATTTGGATGATCTGAAGAAATGCACTAGAGAGGATCATAGTGTCAGATAAATTGATTTGTCTATGAGACACTTTTTGAATTCTGTAATTTGGGGAAAGTAGAAAGGGGAATAATAGAGCAATGGAGGAGAAGGGAGTGCTTTATCCTCCTGTTTCAAGGAAGACTTAGTGTTTTTCAAATTCTCTATAACTACCAAAGGTTAAAAAGTACAACAAGTAAAGCAAGTTAGAACAGCATTCTCAGAGGAGTTATTAAATTATCACAGTGGTGAAACCTGTAGAAATCTTTGGGTTGAACAGTTTGACCCATTTTGTAAAATTCTATTTTCTTCAGTCAAAATAAGTGCTAAGTCTTCAGGGACACTCCTGATTATATTGGGATTGCAGAAAATTGTCTTGGAGGTAGGTAACTTGTAGTTAATTTTATTTTTATCACTTAGCATATCTCCTTCCTTTTTTCAATATTCAATGACCTTAAGCAGCCAGCTAGGCTTTTAGGCCTTCCACTGCTTTTTAATCACACACATAAAGTTTCTGGCAGTCAGTAATGCAGTTTTGAATTCCCTCCCATTCACCACTACATACTTTCCTTTCAGTTCTTTAGAAAGCTATGACAATTTTATGCTGAGAGAAAGGCTATGATAGAAGACCTATTTCATATTTTTAATTAAAATAGTGTTGTTCATTTTAATGAATACCATATTTTGAAATGAAAATAAATTTTCACCAACATATAAAAGGGCAGCAAACAATTAACAGACAATAAATATCAACATTTAGCACTGTGATCTCTTCTTAAGAAGCTATTGATGACTTCATATTTTACTGTTTAGGATTCCTTTCCCATTCAGCCATGGCATCTTTGGAGTTTCAATGAAATATATTTCAATTTTTTAATATGATTATAAGGACACATATGAGACTTTCAAATGAGCATTATTAAGTATTTCCCAAACATTTATTTTCAGCATTTGTGTGTGTTTTTCTTAATTTTATATATATTTTAAATAAATTTAGAAAATAATTCTAAATTTGTTTCTAAAAATCACATATGCTATTTTTTTGGGGAGAGTTTTGTATATTTTAATAACTTCCTTGGAAAAGTGTAAATATCTAGAAAATAAGTATCTCTGATGTAGACAAAGTTCTGATTCATATTATGCAAGTTATATGATACAGGCAAGACTTGGATTGCTAATATTGCAGGAAAAATCAAAATTTTTATAGATCCTGTGCAAATGTAATGGATACTGACCACAGATCCAGCCTGTGGGCTATAAATTTTGATGACTTTGATGTTTTTTCAGTGAAGTCATTAATCAATTTCTGATAGCTAGGCTATGTTATTTCAGGGTTTCTGATTAATATGTTATATTTTTCAGTTCTGGGTATAAAAGAATGATGTTCCCTCTCCTTTACTGAAGCTCTTGGCCGGAAGCTTGCTCCCTCCAATACCTATATTTAATGTTGTGTCTCTATTTGCTTCGTTAGGATTACTAACTGTGAGAAGTCTAAGCAGTGGTAGGGATATTTTCAGAATCAAGGGCTGAGAGAATTGGAGCTTTTCCTGAATAGAGACTAAGATAGCTCTTTTTTGTGTTAACAGAAAAGTCATGAAGCTGCTGAGAGCAACCATTGGTTCTGTACTCAGGGAAACAGGCATATTTGTTTGTGCCCTGTAGTGTTAATGTAGAACACATCAGAAACTATTCTTTTAGAGGTGTTAATCCCAGTAAAAACAGCAGATCTGGAGCAGATAAATCTTAACAGTGGAGAAATATCGCTCAAAAGAAATACAATATGCATGAGGAAAAGGGTGATTATAATCCAAATTAAAATGTGTGTTTATGCTCAAGATGAATAAAGTATCTGTGGTAAATAAGAGATTCATACTCTCTTAAAATTCTGATTAGTAAAAACAACAGGATGCAATTTTATCCTGGAGGAATCTCCTCTTCATTACTGAAAGTAATGATCCTTCATGTTTTAGAATGAGTGTCTGGGTTTTTTTTTTTCTGACAGCTGTTGAACTAATTACACGTATTCTAAGGGGTTTTAAAGCTAATTGTTCAACTCAATTGTTCAATAGCTCAACTTAAAAAACCTAAACAGTGTGAAGACTGTGAAATATGAATGATTGCCATGAAAAAGATTGAACAATTCAAACATTAGGCTTATCAGGCATTTAAATTCTCATATTTTGTTATATAACCACTTTTATTATGATTGAGATCAAGTGATTATTTTACTTTGTTTTCTGTTTCAGAGTGTCTAGATAATACCTGAAACTTTCTGTGGGGTATCTTATTAATCCAGAGTTTTATCTAGATCGTTCTAAAGTGCATATATTGCAGTCTAGATTAAAGACAGTTAAAGAAGAAAAGGTGATAAGACACCCAATATTTCCCAATATGTGTAAAATTGGAACCCGTGTGGGAGCAAGCACATTGTTTAAGTACAATTTCTTGCTGCTCAAATTCACAAGAATTCCACATGTATTTTTCTTTCACTTTGAAGACTGTCTATTGAAATAGGTTATTCTATTTAAACTAAACAATGTTGTAATTAACTTTTCTCTGGTTGCATTTTGATCTTTCCATCTCTAGAAGAATTAATTGCATGTTTTCAGAAGAAAGATCCTTTTAATGACATTGCATATTTATCAGACAAATGTTGAGGTATTTGAGGTTTTTTAATGTATGAGCATATGCCATTAAAGATATGAGCACAGATTTTTAAATGGACTCAGTCTCCTTGTTGAATGTGGAAAAATAGACTGTATTTGCTGGTTTTGTTGTCATCTCTGTTGCTATGAAGACAACAGGTTGTAGAAGTTTCTAGAGGCTGCCAGCTCCATGAGAGTTCTATTGGATTCTTGCAGACAGAATATAATGAAAAAATGAGTTATTAGTATTCTATTTATTTTCTAATATTCTATACTTATCGCTAATCACTACAACTTGTCTGACACTATCAAAGCTCTCCTGGCTTGATGTAGGTTTATGATGATTTTGAGCAGGTATACTATTTGCAAGATAGACTTAAGGGAACTCAGATGACAGTGAATTGTTGTGCATCTATTATAATAAAGCAAAAAATGCCTATAGATACAAAAGGAATATTTTGTGAGAATAAATGTCTGCTATAATTTTCCACTAAGCATAGGTTCCCACCGTAGCTAGAGACTGATATAGTAATGAATAAACTATTGCAAATTGTTCAGCCACAAAATAAAGAATTTTTAAAATTTACTTTACTAGTTATGATTTCTAAAATGTTTGTTTCAAAGAAAACTTCAGCTCATTATTCTCTATTAGCTGGTGCTGATTTGTTTACTAAGTTCTTTTAACATTTCCTTGTGGATGGCAGAACTCAATTCTTGTAAACAAGAGCATAGAAATCAAATTCAGGATTATTTTTTTTTTAAATTGTTCCACTCTCAAACAATGACATCAGACAAAAGGATGTGTTAAGGTAACTGTGAACTTATTTTGTAGTATGCCACTCACAGTTTATATCAGGCTCTGGCAGACATTATGCACAGTGAACAGAGAATCACCAGATTGCATTATAAATTATATCACTGCTTGGATATTTTAAAGCTCTGTCCCAGATGATCATCTCCTCTCCAGGCCTACTTGGAGTCCATTTGCTAAACTACTGTCCATAGACATGTCGCTCAGCTTTTTTTTCTGGTGGGTAGTGAAGAGAAGGCCAAAATTCTGAGAAAATTCTTTGATTACTTTTTCTTCAGTGGCATCCTCAAACTCTTTATCTTCATATACAAAATCCAGAGGTGTTTTTTTTTCTTTCAGATTCCACAGTAATATTTTAATATTAAAATGTGTTTCAAAACCTTCATTTCATTTTCTCTAATAGTAGAAGGGAAGCAACAAGGCTAGCTTTAGACTTTATGAGGGTAAAAAACGCAAGACTCCTTCAAAGGATGACTCTTTGTGATTATTAGGCTCCTGGTCTCAATAACTCTCTGAAAGGATTAGGGCAAGTGGATTATAGACACCTTTGTAACATACACTCTTATCAGGGAGTTATAAAGAATAAGTCTAGCAAAAAATTCCCCATGTGGGAGATTACACTGGATTTTAACTACCTAGCCTTTTATCATAAAGTTAAGTAGTTAAGTAAGACTTGGCAATATATATTTCTAAAAACCCTGTGTGGATATGAGGCCTTTTTGTGCTAGAAAATATCTATTTTATCTTACCTAAACCTTGACAACATTCTATTTCTTCCTAAACTTCCTTTGTTAGCTAGTGCTGTCTTTAATGTGAGAATGAATTATGCAATTTTTTGCCTACATAACACAAATTTATATGGAAATTAGATAGTGAACAAATAGTTATTATGTGTAGATATCTTCCAAAAATTCCAGTGTAAGTGCTAAACAATACACTTCACTAAAAATATGCTTTTGAAAACAACATGTCAAGAAATCTCAGGTGAGATACAGGTCTGTTTTGGAACACAGCAGATAACTGCAGGGCCGAAAAGGCACTGAGCACTCAGATAACTAAAGAATTGTGGAATTATTAGTCAAGAACAACTACATTTAAGATGTAATATTATAGATGCACAACTGGAATGATGTGCTGGTTTTGGCTTGGTTAATTTTCTTCCCAATGGCTGATATGGGGCTGTGTTTTGAATTTGTGCTGAACACAGAGTTGACAACGTAGAGACTATTTTATTATTGCTGAGCAGGGCTTGCACAGAGCCAAGAATTTTCTACTTTTTGCACTGCCACGCTAGTGAAGAAGTTGGCTGTGTGGGAGGCTGGGAGGAGACGCGGAGGGACAGTTAACCCAAAATGACCAGAGGGATATTCCAGACCATATGACATCATAGTCAGTATATAAAATGGGAGGAAAGAGGAAGAGATATTTGGAGTGATGGTGTTTGTCTTCCCAAGTCACCTCCATGTGTGATGGAGCCCTGCTCTCCTGGAGATGGCTGAACACCTGTCTGCCCACGGGAAGTGGTGAACAAATTTCTTGTTTTGCTTTGCTTGTGTGTGGCTTTTGCTTTTTCTACTAAACTATTTTTATCCCTACCCTCAAATTTTTCTAGCTTTTACCTTTCCAATTCTCCCCTTGATCCTACTTGTGGGGGAGTGAGTGAACAGCTGTGTGGGGCTTGGTTGCTGGGTGTGATGAAACCATGACAAAAGAACATAAACATTTTTGAGTTTTGGAGGAGGAAAAGATTGCTAAAGTTGATTCCTTCCCAAGAACGAATTGCAGTCTAAAATGTGACAGACAAAATGGAGTTGCCAAATTACTGTTTTCTTGAAAAAGCAAGAAAGTTACTTTATCTCATGCTCTGCCCTATGTAAATTTTTAAGATACAGAATGGAAAGTAATTGATAGAGCATATTGTGTGTATTCACAATTCTTGTGTGTATGTGACTTTGGGTTTTTGTCATTTAATATACAGTAGTCATATAAAAACTGCTTCCAAAAAAGCATGGTTATTACAAGCTTTTAAAACATGAGAAGAAAATAAGACAGCAACTTTGCATTTAGAATCATTAATTATATTTGTTTTGTAAGTGTTGAGCATTGACAATTCTGTGGGAGCTCATAGTTCCTAGAACTAATAAACCCCCAAATATAAATGCCCTCACAATGTATACAATGGAATCTAGTAGAATTCTTGCTAATTAATTACTACCTAGACTTTTTTGACTTGTTTTATCCTGTTTGAACAAAGCTGATCTTGATTATGTTCAGTGGAAGTCACCTTTAAAAATGCCTGTCAGTTGTAGGGGCAGTTAGTGAACAGACAACATTGCACTAATTTAGCAATTTTATGTCTCATCTTCATGGTGGAGTTAATTAATTTTATATAAGTGATATAGTAAGATTGTAGTATAAAAATCCCGTCGATTATACAGGGACTTTCTTGTGTATATGATGTTTGAAATCCATTATATATCTATTGCTAAATGAAAATTCAAAACATTTTCTAAACCATGTAACATTTTAAATTACATTTTTATTATTGCAATGTTTAGTCTAAATGAAATTTGTGTGTGTAGTTCAATGTAGTCTTACCCAAGTCCACAAGCTAGGAAACCATTCTAATTCTTCTTTGGCCATTATTATTCAATGTCTAATTTAAGAGGATTTTTTTCTGTATAGTTTTCCCCTGGCAGCTTATAGCTTCCTTTTAACTCTTTGCAGTCAGTCCTTATTAATGGGTAAATTTTGACTGAGACATATGAAAGCTAGCTATAATATTTTCTGCAGAAACATGCTATAGATATTCAGTGAAAATATCCCTATATCTCAGTCTCATAGAGATTTTATTGACTATACTCCTTACTACTTTCAGTTTTTTCCCAATATTTTTAATTATAAAATACTTTAGTAGATTTTTGAGCTAGGAAAACTATTTCTAATGAATTTCTTTGTTCTGTAATTTGAAAGGTTTCTGAGAATGGAATAAAAATTTTAAAATCTGATATTACAACCCTTTTTCCCTTTAAAGATAAATGTTGCAAAGCTTGGTTATGATTTTAAGAGAAAAAAATCAAAACAATAGTTGCTGCCAGAAAAGCCTATTAGAAACATAACACTAATTAGAGAGAGATGACTGTACAGCACTCAAATACCTTTGTGTGTGGTTTTGTGTGTAAAAGAGGTTAAAAATACTAAGATTTATGCCCTGCTGGGCAAATAGATGTTCAGTGATTTGCCAAAATGAGTCAGATGATATTTAGGTGCTCCTGCCCCAGTAAAGCAATACCACTGATGATAATTGAAGCATTTTTAAAAATCTACTATAGACTGCCATCTACCAGTCATAATTGATGAGGTGTCAATCGACATCATTTTTCTACCATGTTTGCAAAATTGTGAGTAAAGTAATGCAATTGGCAATTTCTCTGTCGAGTAAAGGCCATGTACCTTTCTATCTATATTAAAGGCACAGACATGGTAGATCAAACAATCTCTGGTTGCCTGATACAATGTTATTTTGAAATAGAGTGGGAAACCACTATGCAATGCACAATACTTTTTTATTGAGCAGAGTTCAAGGAAGATGGAATAACTTTTGCTATTCACCATTTATTATTCTGTTACTTTGCAAACAAAAGAAACCAGCTATAAATTGTCTGACAAAGGAGCTGAATGGATGCCTTTTTTCACCATAGCTTCCACATCTATCATCATGTCATGTTTCCAGTTATGTTCTGCCATAAATTACCAGCACAGTAAATCTTGACAAATTTTAACAAATAGAGCCATGTCTCATAATAAGAACATATTGGTTAAAAAAAAAAAATCTTGCTATTCTTAGGAAAAAAATCCAGTGATGCTCCAGAATACATGAAATCTTTGTTAACAAATATGAACTGAACCATGTGTTGTGCTTTAATCTCAGCCAGGAAATAAATCCCTTCAGCCTCTCTCTCATGAGCAGGATCATGGAAAGAACGGGAAGAGTAAAACTTGAAGTTTTGGATAAAGACAGTTTAATAGGTAAAGTAAAAGCTGTGCAAGCAAGCAAAGGAAAATGAAGAAATAATTCACTGCCTCCCATGGGCAGACAGGTGTTCAGCCATCTCCAGGAAGGCAGGGCTTCATCATGCATAATGGTGACTTAAGAAGGTGTGGTGGTTTTCAACATGAATTTGACAGTTTTTTTACAATTTATATTTATATGTTTATGACATGGTGATAAATGGCGGTCTGTGAATTAGCCGTGCAGCATATGGACAAATTGTATTCTGATAACTTTACTGTTTTCTTTTTATTTCTGTGTATTATAAAAATTGGTGAAAATCAGCAAAATAATGTTGCAAAGACAAACAGAGGCACCTTCTCAATTTCTGAAAATTGAGAATCTCCAAGTAAACTGTTGCTAGAGGCACCTTCTCAATTTCTGAAAATTGAGAATCTTCAAATAAACTGTTGCTATCTTTCATTAGTCTGTTGTACACTCAAATAATTTAATTCCTCTCATCTTTCATTGACTGTGTTTTATCTGTTTAGCTGTGTCAGTGTGGTTTGATCCAGAGCAATGGGTGGTGGCTGTCATTGATAAAAATATATCCATCAGTCCTTGAAAAGAGAGGAGAGGTACACAGTAAAGAATAAGCATTTGTTCAACACTTATATTCAAGAAGCACTTGATATGAATTAGTTTATAACACATCACAGTAGTTTTCTATAATGCAGTTTGAAAATGGATATTTTTACAAGATTGACACTATTTATTACATAAACAAAACTATATTTAAATTATGCCTATAACATTCAGAGAGAGGTCTGTTCTGACATAGTGTTTGCTCTCATTTTCCAGTCTCAGTAAAATTTATTGTAAAGTCAAATGTTTCTGATATCTTCATGTGAGAGGAAATGGGTGTCAAAGTTTCAAAGAGCAACAGTAATTCAGTATTCAGGGTGTTTTGTTTGCTGTAATATTTGAGTCATATTGTTTCATCTTAGGTAAAAGAAGTGGGCTGGAAACGTGCAACACATTGCAAAGAAATAACAAGTATACTTGACATTATACTTAGAACAGTTAACTTTTCCTTTCATTTTGTCATTTAGTCCTTATTTTATGGTCGTAGAAAGACCAGTCATGACCCTACTTACCTGTCCTGCCCTCCCTTTTCTTCTTCCCTTTCCTTATCACACCATCTGGTTTCATTTAAACTTTTCTGGATGGTGCTTTGTGTCTGGAACAGATTCCATTTTTCAGTCTAGTAAACCTTCCCCAGTTTCTCAAGTTCCTTGTTAAATTACTTTTAAAAATAAGATTCCTTTCAGCACTCTCACAGTCTCCCTTAGTAATATCAACAGGGAGATAGTTACAATTCATTAGTGTTAAAACATAAACTGATAAGACTCATAAGTACTCTCGTCTATTGAATGCAGCTGTCTCATAGTACCATGAAGATTTTTGTGTATTTTGTCCAAAGGAAAGTTCTCATCAAGGTGATATGAAATGCAATTCTCTTCAAAACAATTCAGTAAATTGTTATTCAGTGGAAAGGTGTTATGGGTTTGATTCTGCACATAAGAAATTCAGTGGAGCAGACTGCAGATGGCATTTCCCTGCCATCATGCAATGATGAATGCAATGAAATTCTTGATTCAAAGGACTTTGCCACAGAGTCAGGGGCCAAGTTTATTTGTCTAAGGGAGCATGAAGATTATTCATATATCTTGAAGAAGAAACATTCTACTGAAGTGATGCATATAATGGAGCTTTTCTGGAGAGAGCATTGTACAAAAATTATTAAAATTTAAATAAAAACCAATTAAAAAACAATTAAACAATTAAAACAAAAAAATAAAATTTAATTAAATTATCTCTTCATAAAGTAGATAAACAGATATTTAATATACTAGTGTAGAAAACACAATTATATATTTAACTTGTGGACTGTAGTCTTTAGACCAATACAATATTAGATCAAATTAAGCAGTTAGTTAAATATTTAGATTAATAAAACTTATATTCATTATGAAGTATTTCTGTGGTCTGGGCCTGTAGTTTTTAGATATATTTTTATTTATTATACTCTAATATTTAATATATTTTAATGAAATATGAGGTTATTTCATTTTATGTAAGTAGTGTTTCTTCCTGATGCCACCCAAGATAAATTTTTTGTGGAGCAAGACACATACTTCATATTGCTTTTCTGTTACTGTAAATGAAACTTCTTAGAGACATAACTCTATGAGAAATTCTTTTGTGTTTTCCAACTGAAAAACAATAACTAAATTGCTCAGAAGTTTGCCTTTAAGAGCACAGATCATCCACTGGGCTTTTAGTGAACTATTTATATATTTAGAATATAAACTCAGAATTGTGAATGTGGGACAATACAATTCATGTGATGTGCTATTTCCATTGCAAGCATACAAAATATGAAGCAAAATGCTTATCCTATAGTTTAAATGTTGAGATGAGCCTCTGCTTGCGTATTAGATGCCCAAATTGTAAGATCATCCGTTTAGAAAAATCACTCCGTTTCACTTTCTGGATTTTCTCTACAGGAAATCCAGATTTTCAAATACAGGTTTTTCTCAAAGCCTTAGAAACTAGATTGTTTTTCTTTATTGACAATGAAATTGCATGTCCATACTTACCACTTCCTTTTGTACTTGAATCCATTGCACAGTATCATGACTTTCTCTTTCTTACTGATTATATAAGATTTTGAAATACCTCTGCTATTTTTTTTCTTTTAAAAAACCCTAAAAATCCTTATTTCATCAAATTGAAATATCTTCAAGTAGTGTAAACTGAGCCCAAGAATGTTTGATCTTATGGAAGGGAATTCTATGATCAAATATACATTTTAATGCTGTTTGGGTTCTGATTTCAAAAATTATTTAAATGCAACAAAATGAAGTTAAACTTAAATGACAATCTCATAAACTATATGTATTCCAAACCTCAAATAACAGTTTACAGGATATGTAAAGATTAATGGATTGTTATCCAGGAAAGGCAAAAATCTAAGAGAGAAACTATTAAGAACAACCTATGTTATGCTCCTAAGATTATTTCTGTAGTAAAATGACTACAGATATATGAAGAAAAACAAATAGTAGTTTCTTTAAAAAAAATTGTTGGGATTTTAAGGTCATTTCTACAGTGAAAATTAACTTGGAGCTGTCAGTGTAAAACTGGAGCCTATGTTAAGGGATGACTGACAGAAATCTCAGTTGTTATTTTGATAAAGCTGGTTCCAAGGTCCTAATTTGCTGTACCTGAGGGTAATTTTTCCTATGGCTAGAGAGGGAATTTTGTTCTGTGTTAGGAGGGTGCAAATGGATCTAGGACATCAATAGCCTTTGGGTCACTGACATAGTTCATACAATTTAAAGTTTTGAAAAGAAATATAGCACGTTTAAAAGCAGTAGCTATCTTTGAAGTTTGAAAGCAATGTCTTCCCACAGAGCATGAAAAATACGTCCAGTAATTTATGTTGTATGATATAAAAGCTTAACACAACTATAAAAAGAATTCTGTTGTATTTAATGCATTATGGAACAATCATTTCCTTTTTACAGATTCTGTATAGTTATTTAAGGGGATTAAATATTTTAATATTTTCTACAGTTTTTAAGAAGCATCTATAAAAACATGTTCCAGAGGTGTGCTGAGATATGAATCGCTCAATAACCTCAGTGTTTACACGAATTCTCAGAATTACTAAATAGTCACAAAATTAACATCTTTGATAGAACAGATTAAGAAAGGACCACTCTTCAACAGTGTACACACTGGTGATTAGACATTCCCACAAAACTGCAGGTGAT
Source organism: Rhabdornis inornatus (assembly GCA_013397075.1). Classification (NCBI taxonomy): domain Eukaryota; kingdom Metazoa; phylum Chordata; class Aves; order Passeriformes; family Rhabdornithidae; genus Rhabdornis; species Rhabdornis inornatus. Next base: position 603,954 of record VWZS01004124.1, on the reverse strand, counting down.
ATGTGATCAAAGCCTTTCATTTAGGCAGAGAAGTAATTTTGTGTATCAGCTCTGAAAGTTTTATATGCCTTGCAAAATAATCGGCTCAGGTTAGGGCAATAAACAAGGAAGAATCATGACTCAATTTTGCGTGGAGGGTGTGGAATTTTCCGGACCACAGTGTAAATATAAGTACATTAGAAAATTAAGAAATGGGTCTTATACTTAAATTACAACTTCCAAATTTGTAGTTTAGGGAGATTTCTATTCTAGGTGTGGAACTGAAGTATAGAGGCCCTGTCCAGGTCCCTTGAACATGGTGCTCAGTTCCAGGTGCTTTCCTGATGGCCTTTCTGCTGTTCTACCTGAGAAGCAAACACTGAGATGCCCACGGGTGAAATCAGAGTGTCACTGGAAGCTCTAGTATATTTCTTTAATCTTGGTTGGATTTTTTGAGTGAGAGAAAAAGGATGAGATTTATACAATTTTAGAACTGAATAATTACTAATAGTACTTCCACCTCTCTGTCCTTTTACTAAAAGCATAATATATTGGGTCTCTGTGAAGCACAGTGTAATTAGTTTCTGCTGGAAGAGTTAACATTTAAAAAAAAAATTAATAAATGTAATGCATAATAACATTCAGGGAAACATTGCCGTCATTTCAATTATTACTTCAAAGAAGAAACTAGGAACTTCACATTTTTTACCTAAGATGAATTCTGAAAGTAGCTATTGAAAGAAAATTACTCCAGTGTTTCACCACAATGGATATTAAGTGATATTTAAAAGGCACATGCAGTTGTGTTACTATAGATATGCAATTAGTGCAAAAGAGACATATGATTAAGATGTATTTTAATTTATATACAAATTTCAGTTTATGAGTTTTTGATTATATACTGAGAGTAGGTTTAGATTGGATATTAGGTAGATACTCTTGATTGTGAGGGTGGTAAGACAGTGAAACAGATTGCCCAGAGATCTTGATACTCCATCCATGGAACAGTTCAAAGCTAGGTTAGATGGAATTCTGAGGAACCTTGTCTTGTGTCATGGTTTTGATTTGCCAATTAAAATATACTCATTTCCTGTTGTGAGACAGAACCAGGAGTAGAAGCAAGGCAGGCCTAAAACTTAAGAGGATATAAAAAGAAATTTATTAACTACACAAAGGGAAAAAAAACCTCAGAATAAGATTGTCAGACCACTCTTTCCTTCCCTTT